>QANX01005866.1:1111-27787 GCA_003254975.1 Ochetophila trinervis
TTTTTTCTTTTTTCGTTTCTGCCTCTTTTCCCTTTTTTTTTTTTTTTTTTTTTTTTNGCGCTGCAGCCTTTTTCTGCGGGTGATGGGATGGGCAGTTAATGCCCACGTCTTGCACGCCTCCAGTCACGTCCGCACGCGACTCCCCATTTCCTCTCTTCTCTTCTTCTTCTCCTTTTCACGCCGAAGATTCTTCCCGGCTTTTTCCCTGTCCAAACTACAAAGAGAGACGCGTGTGTTGCCTCCTCCGGTTGTTCGATAACTCAGGCTGTCCCCCTTCTACCTCGCTCAGTTCTGTCGACGGTTCCTCCTTCCCTTTCGGTTATGGTGAGTCTCGATTGTTCTCCATAACTTTGACTTCGGTTTTTCCTTTTGCTGTTTTGGTTGCTTGTCGGTCCTACTGACTCCTCGTTGTCTCCACAGTTTGGCTCGGGCCTTTGGCCAGAAGAGAAGTTCCCCTTTGTCACGCCTTGCCGTTCCCTCAAGCTCGCCAAAAATTTGAAGGTACGGGTCTTTTTTCTCTCTATCTCGCCCTCGTCTTAGGGCTTTCGTATCGCTTTACTGTCCATTTTTGCTGTGTGTTGCTGCCTGGTAGAATTTTTAGGTGTCCTGCTTCGTGTAGAAATAGGGGGTTTAGGTTAGGACCCGGAGTGTCGTGGCCTGAAAGCAGGGGGCCACGCCGCGGCTTGTCGCTTAGGCGTGGGCTGCGTGTTTAGGTAGTGGCCCAGCCCTAGGCAGGTACTGAGGATGAAATATGTAGAACTGGGAGTGAGGCTCCAGACTAGGGTGGAGGCCGAGGCACCGAGGCTGAAACTCGGGACTTGGGTGGAGGCCGAGGCGCCGAGGCTGGAACTCGGGACCTGGGTGGAGGCCAAGGCACCGAGGTTGAAACTCGGGACCTGGGTGGAGGCCAAGGCACCTGGGTGGAGGCCAAGGCACCGAGGCTGAAACTCGGGACCTATGTGGAGGCCAAGGCACCGAGGCTGAAACTCGGGACCTGGGTGGAGGCCAAGGCGCCGAGGCTGAAACTCGGGACCTGGGTGGAGGCCCTGGGTGGAGGCCAAGGCACCGAGGCTGAAACTCGGGACCTGGGTGGAGGCCCTGGGTGGAGGCCAAGGTGCCGAGGTTGAAACTCGGGACTTGGACGTAGTGCGTCGAAGTTTGGTGGTCGTCGAGGTACTAGTCCACGGTTCGCGTGCCTTAGGGTTCTTGGCGTTTTGCTCCTTCTTGTTCAGGGGGTGGCCATCCTGACAGTCAAGCTGCTTCTCTGTTTCAGATGTCTCGCCCTTCACCAAGCGGTGGCGGTGACAACTCGAGTCATCCTTTACTTAGCCAGCCTTTAAGTTTCCAAACCCTCATTGATCGCGTGCCTCAACCCTACAGGCCTAACATCTTTAACGAACCACCGTACTCCTACCTGAGGGATATCAACGTTTCGCAGATGGTGGACGTATCTGACTCTTCGGATTCCGAATCCGGGACTAACTCGGGGGCGGAGAGGTAGGCAGGTTCCTCCGCAGCTGCGGCTGAAACGGCTGAGCCTTCGGCTGCGGCTGGTGTGGCCGAATCTTCCCAGGAGGAAGAAGAGGTGAGGGTTCCCGAGGGAACCTGGAGTTATGATGAGGTCGAGTCTAGGCTCACCCAAGCTGACCTAGATCAGCTGAAGCTGGATTACTTAGTACCCGACGAGATCACCTTCCGGGTGCCCGGAAGCGGCGAGTTACCCAGTTGCCCCCCTCCTGGCGAGATTGCCCTGAACCGGTGGTTCTTTAAATGCGGACTGAGGTTGCCAATCCCGCTCTTCGTTCGGCGTCTTCTCTGCGATGTCCGGCTGGCGCCGCTTCAGCTAAATCCCAACGCAGGGAAGGGGATTTACTGTTGCTTCGTGTTATGGCAGGAGAACTTTGGCATCGATCCCACTCCCTCCGAAATACAGGTGTGTTTCGAAGTTAGGTCTGCCGCCAACAAGGTTGGCTCTTTCTGCTACTACCCCCGGCGCAGGAAGTTCTTAGTGAAACCTCCTGAGGTTTCAAACTGGCAGCGGGAGTGGTTCTTCGTTGGAGGGGACTGGGAAGATGGGGGTGAGCCCGCGACCCCTCGCAGGTTCTGCGGGAACAACCATAAGTGGAGCCCATCCTTCCCTTCTATGGATGAATCTAGCAGGTTCAGGGTTAACCACATCCTGGACCTCGAGCCGTACTAGAAGGACTCCACTATTCTTTTAAAGGAGGCCAGGCTGGCTGGCGGTAGCGCTCGGCTACTTTTACCTTACTTTTAGTTTGCCTTGTTTACTTAAGTACCTAACTTCTGGACTGCTTTTTTGGGCGCAGTGATGTCGTCAGGCGTCGGGTTCAAACGGGCTCTGCCTGGTCGCCCTGATAGGAGCAGGGCAGCGAAGTCGGTGAAAGTTAGCCCCGGGCAGTCGGTCAGAGCCTCAGCTGCTGCAGTGGAGAGTTCGACCTTGCCTCCTCCATCCTCCAGGAGCGCCTCCTCCAAGGATCCTAAGGGAGGCGTTAGCTCTCCTCAGCCGAGGGGAAGCGGGGACCAAGCGCCCGCTTCCAGGAGCGGCGTGCGTCCCTCCAAGGGTAGGAGGGATTCCTCCCCAGAGGAGAGCCGAGGGGAAAGGAGCAGATCACCTGGCCGCATAGGCGAATTTGTGAATTTCCTGTCGAAGGACGTCCTTCCAGCCGAGGATAGGTGGCTGTCTGGGGTCTCGGACTCGTCACTCCCTGCTGAGGCCTCTCGCCTAGTCGGCCTGGTGAGAATTCACATCTCTGAGCTCTTAAAGATTTTGACCCCTTTGGTTATTTACTTGTGTATTTTCATTTGCCGTGCAGGGGGCCTTCATGGTTTTTAAGCTCCAAGAGCAGATCGCTAGGCATAAGGAAATCTCCGCGACTGCTGTCATAGATCTGAGGGAGTCTCAGAAGGAGCTGGAGGAGGCCAGGAGACGCATGGCCGAGCTGGAGCTCCTTATGACGAAGAAGGACCTGGAGGTCAACCAAAAGGAGGGTGACCTGAAGCTGAAGGAGGCCGAGCTGAAACTTAGTGATGCTGAGATAAGGAAGAAAGATCAACTCCTTATCGCCTCCACTGCCCGGTTAAAGGAACAGGTCAAAGAGTCGGAGAGGCTGAGGGCTGAGCTTGAGGAAGCGAAGAAAAGCCTCCAGCTGAAGGATGACGAGATCGCGAGGCTATACGATGAGGCCAACTCCGCGGTCACATTCATCAGATCTAAGTTTCCAGACTTCGATTTCAGCCTTCTGGATCAGCCTGAGGATCCAGCTTCGGTCCCTGCTGTTTCGGCTGGTCCATCAGTTCCTCCCTCGGAGCTGTCTTCCTCTGGCCCTGCTGCAACCCCGGGCTCTCCTCCAGCAGGCTGGTCCATCAGTTCCCCCCTCGGAGCCGTCTTCCTCTGGCCCTGCTGCAACCCCGGGCTCTCCTCCAGCTGCGTGACCATCAGCCGCTTCTGTCTCTCTCTCTTCCAGTTTACTCCTCGTAGTTAAAGTTACAGTTTTTTTTTTTTTTTTTTTTTTTTTTTTTTTTTTTTTTTTTTTTTTTTTTTTTTTTTTTTGTGAAGCACACTTAGTGTTAGTGCCCCTGTAGCCCCCTACTCTTCCCTGTTTGTCGGTAGAGGAATTGGGAGAGTTATCACATGCATTAGTGGCCTTTAAGCCTGCCTGGTCTCGCTGTCACCGGGCGCTTAGCCTCCTGGCTGTTTTAGCCTACGACCTTTGGTCGATCCGAGCCCAGCTCGGAGAACCTTTAACCTCAGGGGGTTCAGCCCCTTGGCTATCTTTAGCTGCCAGCTCCTGGTCGATCCGAGCCCAGCTCGGGGAGCCTTTGGCTTCTGGGGGTTCAGTCCCCTGATTATTTTTAGCTGCCAGCTCCTGGTCGATCCGAGCCCAGCTCGGGGAGCTTCTGGGGGTTCAGTCCCCTGATTATCTTTAGCTGCCAGCTCCTGGTCGATCCGAGCCCAGCTCGGGGAGCCTTTAGCTTCCTGGGTGCTTAGCCTCTTGGCTGTTTTAGCCTGCGGCTCCTGGTCGATCCGAGCCCAGCTCGGGGAGCCATTAGCCTCTGGGGGTTCAGCCCCCTGGCTGTTCTAGCTGCCAGCTCCTGGTCGATCCGAGCCCAGCTCGGGGAGCTTTTAGCTTCTGGGCGCTTAGCCTCCTGGCTGTTTAAGCCTGCGGCTCCTGGTCGATCCGAGCCCAGCTCGGGGAGCCATTAGCCTCTGGGGGTTCAGCCCCCTGGCTGTTCTAGCTGCCAGCTCCTGGTCGATCCAAGCCCAGCTTGGGGAGCCTTTAGCTTCTGGGGCACTTAGCCTCTTGGCTGTTTTAGCCTGCGGCTCCTGGTCGATCCACTTAGCCTCTTGGCTGTTTTAGCCTGCAGCTCCTGGTCGATCCAAGCCCAGCTCGGGGAGCCATTAGCTTCTGGGGGTTCATCTCCCTGGTCGAATCTTTAGTATATGGCAGCTCACCTCATCCCATGGATCAAAGTGAACCCCAAAGGTCGAGTCTTCAATAGATGGCAGCTCACCTCATCCCATGGACCGAGGTGAACCCCAAAGGTCAAAACGGCAGTAGATGGCAGTTCACCTTATCTCGTGGACCGAGGTGAACCCCGAAAGTCTTGATGGCATTTTCTTCGTGTGCCCGCTCTCTTGTATTCGAATGATAGGTTGAGATGATCTGATCTGGTCCGTTTGATTCCCTAAATCATATAGTCGGGCTCGCTCAGAGCATGGTGCTACCCATCTTGTACTTTGTCTCCAAGCTGGGGGTAGCTCCTGTGAAGGTAGTGTTGTTGGTTCAGTTGATGGGGTTGAGGTTCCTCAGTTGCGAACGGAGCTGGTCTCCATAGGTCGCTTGCCTCCAACTCCTCTGTTGGACAGCTCAATTCTGTCCAATGTTCCCTGTTGCTCCAGATGAGTGTTCGACATTTCCTTCAGGTTCTACTCCCGTTAAATTCAGCTACAGGATGGCAGGTCTCTCTAGAGCTGGAACTGGGCGAATTTTCTAGGTGGTGAAATTCAGCAAGAACTTCTTTCGAAGTTTCAAATCCTTCAAGAGTTGGAACTCAGCAACTGCTCCAGCAGCTAAAATTCAGCAGATCTTCCAGTAGCTAGGACTTAGCATCCTTTTCAGCAGCGATCTCCTCCAAAGTTTCAGATTTGTCCGGATCTGGACCGAGGCAGCGCATCCAGTAGCAGAATTCAAGCGGCACTCTCTGCCGAAGTTACTGGTCCATCTAGAGCTGGACAGAGGCAGCGTGTCATGGAGATGGGCCAAAGCTTGGGACCTAGGCGGAGGTCAGGAATCTGGGCTAAAGCTCGGGATCTTACTGAAGACTACGGACTTGGGCGGAAGCCACAGACCTGGGCCGAAGCTCAGGAGCTAGGCCGAAGCTCGGGAACTGGGCTGAAGCCCGAGACTAAGCTGTGTTGTGGGCCATGGAACTGAGCTGAGGCTATAAGACCAAAGCTGAAGCTGGGACCTGAGCGGAAGCCGCGGGACTGAGGCTGAAGTTGAGGCCTGAGCGGAAGCTGCGGGACTGGGGCTGAAGCTGGGGCCTGAGCGGAAGCTGCAGGACTGGAGCTGAAGCTGGGGCCTGAGCGGAAGCTGCATGGGACCAAGGCTGAAGCTGGGGCCTGAGCGGAAGCTGCACGGGACCGAGGCTGAAGCTGGGTCCTGGGACTGAGGCCGCGGGGTCGAGGCTGAAGCTGGGGCCTGAGCGAAAGTTGCGGGACCGAGGCTGAGGCTAGGGCCTGGGCGGAAGCTTCGGGACTGAGGCTGAGGCTGGGGCCTGGGCGGAAGCCGCGGGGTCGAGGCTGAAGCTGGGGCCTGAGCGGAAGCTACAGCACCGAGGCTGAGGCTGGGGCCTGGGCGGAAGCCATGAGACCGAGGCTGAAGCTGGGATCTGGCCGAAGCTGGGTCCTAAGCAGAGGCCACGGGACTGGGCCGAAGTCTGGGACCTAGGCCGAGGCCACAAGACTGGGCCTAAGCTGGGATTTATATTTAGCTTGTGCACCATCACCTCCGGGTCTATTTCAGGCATATCCTTGTGGAACCAAGCAAAAACATCCGAATTGGTCCTTAAGAAATTTGATAGCTCCTCCTTCAGCTCGGGGGAAAGCATTGTACCGACTCTCGTGGTTCTCTCCGGGTTGTTTGGATCTATTTGGATGTTGGTGAGCTCCTCCACCGGCTCTCCTCTGAACATCTCTCGCCTCCTATCACTCAGCTTCTCTTCGGAAAGGTCTTCCTCGGCTGTCTGGATCTCCGTCATTAGTGAGTCTTCATCTATCATCCTCGGACCCGCCTTAGTCACCCGTGAAATGTTCTCTCCGTCAGCTTCGGGTGCCGTTGGTGAAGTGAATGCTTCAGGAGGTGGCTCGGAGCTTTTCTGCTCGGAGGTTGGTGCTGGCTCAGGGCATCTCTGCTCGGAGGGCTCAGCGCGGATCAGGTAGTTGAGGTTCTCGTGACGCGGCTCAGGACATTTCTATCCGGAGGTGGAAAAGATGGGCAGCGTCTCTGCGTGGGCGTCCTTCTCCCTAAGAGCTGTGGCGTAGCATTGCCTGGACTCATATTGATCTCCTCGCACTAATCCAACGCCTCCTCCTTTGGTTGGGAACTTCATCATGAGGTGGTAAGTCGAGGTCGCTGCTCTCAAAGCATTGAGTACCGGTCTTTCCAAGATGGCATTATACGCTCATGCTGACTTTATCACCAGGAAGTTCACCATGATAGTGGATTTGTTGGGGATTTCTCCGACGGTGAGGGGCAGCTCGATGGAACCTTCAGGGAAAACGGTCTCTCCCGCGAATCCCATCAACGGCGTACGCACAGGTTTGAAGACTTCTCTTTTCAGCCCCATTGCGTTGAAGGCGGGCAGGTAGAGGACGTCAACCGAGCTCCCGTTATCAATTAACATCCGATACACCCTGTGGTTGGCCACCTGGGCTGTTATAACTATGGCGTCGTCGTGTGGATGTTGCACTCTGGCGGCTTCCTCGTCAGTGAACGTTATAGAGAAGCTCTCCCTCTGGGTCACTTTTATTGGTCTGAAGGTGCAATTCACCTCGTGATGCATGTCCAGACCCTAAGCGCCCCTTGCATGCGCCTTTCGTGACCGGTTAGACTCACCTCCGACTCCTGGTCCTCCCATAATCGTCCTTACGTTCCTGAGTATGTTACCCGGGTGTAGTGGTGGTGATGATGCTTCTCCTCTGCCGGTGTCCTCCCGCCGTGGGGGAGCTGGAGTGTTAGGCCCTGCAGCTTTTGCCACAAACTCTTTCAGCTGACCTCTCTGGATCAGGGCTTCAATCTCGTCCTTCAGCTCCGTGCATTCTTCTGTGGTGTGTCCATAATCTCTGTGGTACCTACAATACTTATTTTTATTTCTGAACTTGAACGGTGTCCTCATGGGGAAAGGTTTCTTCAGCAGGTTGTTTCCCTCGATCTGCATCAACACTTCTGAGCGGGTTGTGTTAAGGGGGGTGAACCTGTCGAATTAACCCTTGGGCGGCCTGGGTGCCAGATTCACCTCCTCATAGCTCCTCTTATTGCTCCGGGGTGGGGAACTTCTTTGATTCTTTCTGGCTTCAGACCTTCCATTTCCTCCACTCCGGTTCAAGTTCCTCCTGCACTGGATGATCTCCTCCGCTGAGATGTGCTTATAAGCTTCGGCCAGCATCTCCGAGAATGTGCGCGGCAGATTTTTAGCTATCGTTCTGATGAAGTCCTCATCACGGACTCCATCCTGCATGGCTTGCATTGCTCGGTCGTCAGTGTAGCCCTCAATTTGTATCATCATGTCTGAAAATCTTTGGACATATGTCTTCAAAGACTCGTTCTCTCCTTGCACAACAGATGACAAGTGAGAAGGCGGCTTCTTCACTGGCCTGGCTTCTATGAATTGTGCCATAAAAGCGCTTTCCAGCTAGCTGAAAGAGTTGATTGAACCTGGGCGTAGGCCATTGAACCAGGTCCGGGCTATCCCCCCCAAAGTCAAGAGAAAAGCACGGCATTTGATAGCGTCCTCCGTCGCTTCGAATTCCATCCACACCTTCTAGGCTCCTAGGTGTTCCGTTGGGTCTCCTCTACCTTCGTATCGTCCCACACTAGGCACCTTGAAATCCTTGGGGAGGCCAGCTCAGCGTATCCCTATTCCAAACGGTGAAGTCTCCTGTCCCGGTTCAGGCACATAAACATAGGGACGTGGGTGCGTGATTAGGCACTGTTGGTCTCCATGGAACTTCATGTTCGCCTCCTCCTCGAGCCTCCTTCTCTCCTCAGCTTCTAGTATTCTCCTCTCCGCTTCGTGCCTCTGTCTTTCCTCAGCTTCTATCCTTGCTTTTTCCTCAGCTTGGATTTTTCGTCTCTCCTTCTCATGGATTTTCTGCCTCTCTTATGCTCGGATGAGCCTTCTTTCTTCATCTACCTCAGTTCGCCTCCTGCGTTCACTCCGGGATTCTGCTCCACCTTGTTCTTCTCGTGCTCACCGCCTGGCCTCAAGGGAAGCCCTGAGGTTGCTGAGGTCCAGGCCATCATTCGGGGAGGAGAGGGCGTCGCTGACGGATCTCGTTCGCGAGCTGTTTCGCTCCTCGGCTAGCTGCCGGCGGGCAGGTGAAGGATAATTCCTCCCGGGGTTCCTTCGGGTTTCGCTCGGTGGTAGTCTAGGATGAGCTCTTGGTGCTGTCATCCTTTGATTATGCTGCCGCGAGCCTCTAGCTGCGGTTTCTAGCTCCTCTTCTGGTGCTCCCCCTTCTCCAAGAGTCCGTGGGGCGCCACGGTCTCGTAGGGAATCCATTGGAGCTGGGCTCATCATCGTTCGTGAGATTGGCTCACGGTTAGTTCGCTGCTGGTTCTCAAGGAGGCCAATGACCTACTCCATCCAGTTCTCCAAGTCAGATATTCGAATTCGCTCCGAGCGCGGGGCAGTACGTCTCTTACTTCGCCTTCGACCTGGCGGTAGCAGTTGGGAGGGCATAGTGCTCGGTTCAGCTGCTGGAATTGATGTCCCTCGATTCGGGAAGGAGCTAGTTCTCATGGGCTGCTTGCCCCTGGCTTCTCTGTTGGATGGTTCAGCTCCATCCAACGTGGCTTGCTGTTCCGGGTGGGTGTCTGTCATCTCGCTTCAGGTCTAGCTTTGGTTCGCCTGGGTCTTGCTTCAGGCGGGTTCTGCTCCTGCCAGGTTGGATTCAGCTCTGGATGGGTTCAGCTTCGGCTCAGTTCACCTAAGCTTCAGTTAGGTTCAGCTGCGGCCAGATTCAACCTCAGCTAGGTTCAGCTTCAGCTTCAACTCGGTCCACCTCAGCTTCAGTTCTGTCCACCTCAGCTTCAGCTAGGTTCAGCTTTAGCTTAGTCCACATCAGCTTCAGTTTGGTCCACCTCAGCTTTAGCTTAGTCCACCTCAGCTTCAGTTCGGTCAACCTCAGCTTCGGTTCAGTTCAGCTGCGGCCAGATTCAGCCTCAGCTAGGTTCAACTTCAGCTCGGTCCACCTCAGCTTCAGTTCGGTCCACCTCAGCTTCGGTTCAATCCACCTCAGCTTCAGCTAGGTTCACCTCAGCTTCGGTTCAGTCCACCTCAGCTTCAGCTAGGTTCAGCTTTAGCTTCAGCTAGGTTCAGATTTAGCTTCGTCCACCTCAGCTTCGGTTCAGTCCACCTCAGCTTCAGCTAGGTTCAGCTTTAGCTTAGTCCATCTCAGCTTCAGTTCGGTCCACCTCAGCTTCAGTTAGGTTCACCTCAGCTTCGGTTCGGTCCACCTTAGCTTCAGTTCGGTCCACCTCAGCTTCCGTTCGGTCCACCGTAGCTTCGGTTCAGTTCAATTCGGTCCACTTCAGCTTCGGTTCGGTCCACCTTAGCTTCAGTTCGGTCCACCTCAGCTTCCGTTCGGTCCACCGTAGCTTCGGTTCAGTTCAATTCGGTCCACCTCAGCTTCCGTTCGGTCCACCTTAGCTTCGGTTCAGTTCACCTTAGCTTCAGTTCGGTCCACCTCAGCTTCGGTTCAGTTCACCTTAGCTTCAGCTAGGGTGAAATATGTATGTATATGTATGTTTTTTTTTTTTTTTTAAAACCAGCACTTTAACTTTCAGAAGCACACCACGCAACTATCAGCCGAGAAAGGGATGGGATCACCAAGACAAACCGAGAACTAGACCTACGGAAAGTCTAACCGGGAGCTAGAGTGTGAAAAGTCCATCCGAGTGTTGGAGCAAAATAGCTGCGAACCTTAAACAGAAAGGCTGAAAAGGCGAGCTTAAGGACCAATAAAAACCGAGAAGCTGGCAAAACACAATAACACCAAGCACATTTGAAAAACCCGTGGGTTACAAGGATGAAAGAAAAAGGACACTGGTAGCTAACCAAACTCAACAAAGGTACAAGGAAGAGGACACCAACGGTGGAAACACCGGGAAGCTAGCTGTACTCAGTAAAGATGCAAGAAAAGATGAACACAAACAGTGGAAACACCGGTTCACCGAGGTAGAAAAAAGTGAAAAACAACCACAAACATGAGAAATGAAAGATGGAAACAAACGTTTCCCACAGACGGCGCCAAAATGTTGTGGCGATTTTTCGTCTCGGACCGGGCTTCTCGGGTTCCTGCAAAAACGGAGCCAAACTGGTTAGAGGGACGCCGGTGTGGTGGCCGACGTTTCCCCTCCGATGCTTAAGTCAGTCCTCATCCTTAGTTTTAGAGCATAAATGACTAAAAATGGCATAAAAAAGGGGGATCAAAGTTGGAGGAAGGGGGGAGAAAAATTGGAGAGAAGCTAGGGAGAAAATGAGACCAAAAATCAAGTGTCCTTCCAAAATGGAGGGGCTGTCCGGTTTTTGTGAGGTGAGAGAGATAGTGAATAGTGCCTTTTTCTTTTTGTGTTGAATCATGCGTGAGAAATGAGCCAAAAAATCATATTTTTATGTCAAAATCAAGGGTTTTGTGGTCTCAAAAATCACACAAACCAAGGTTGGCCGAATTTTGGGGAAATGGGAGTGATGGGGGGTAGGTGAGAGTGATGGGGGGTAGGTGAGAGTTGGTGGCTCCCTAGGATTTTGTGCCCAAAAAATCTGATATCTCTTTTTCCCTTTGGATGGCCAAGATTCAACATCAAAAAGTCCCCTCCTAGATTAGTGACACCTAGCAAAAAGTATTTTAGGCCTTGGGCTTTAGAGTATTGTCACCATTTGGCCCACCACACTAAAAATAGGTATATATTCTACTACCTTTAATGATAAGGCATTAGGCCCAAAAATGCCTACAACAGCAAGTTTTGTGGCTGAGGCAAAATTGACGGATTAAAATTGAAGCTGACCAATTTTTTCGGTGCGATTTTTGCTTGGTTATGAAGTTGTTTTGGTTCAATTTTGGTTAGCCACTCATCGTCCATCGAATTAGTCAATGCGGTGTAAAATTCGGCCAAAAACTGACCGAACCGCACTGTGTCCGATCCTAGTCTTTATATAGTTTGGGTTGTATACAGTTTTCTCTCCAGTATATGCAGTTTCTGTTCGGCCTACATTGCACAAAAAAGTTTATGTTGGGCCTGGATTACTGGCTCGTATGGGCATATGGTCATTGTGCTGTTAACTCAGATTCTGTGAGTTGAGAAACCCACTAACAACAAATAAAGAGAGTTTCTATCTTAGCGAAACCCACTCCCCAAATATCTCTATACACACCATTTTATGTCAAATTCCCAAAAAGCCAAAAAAAAAAAACTCTTTTGCATCTTTATCAAAAAATAAAAAATAAAATTCCTCCCCTCATTAAACGGTTAAAACCTTTTTGTCCTTTTACATGAGGAGAGTGTATATAGAGCTAAAGAGATGGTTGTCCACCAAGGGCCCGTGAGAATGTAAAATTAATATCAAGGTCTAAAATTCTATTGATATACGTGCTTGTCCAAAACATGGCTGAAAGAAAGAATCAATTTCGATATATATAAAAAAAAAGGAAATAAAAAAAAGAATCAAGTCTCTGAAATTAATCTTAAAATTAGGCCTGGTAACGTGTCGTGTTGAACCGTGTTCGTATCATGTCATGTTCGTGTCTTGTCAAATTTTGTTCACCCGAATTCAACCCGTTAAATTTTCTTGTTGAACCGTGTTCGTGTCGTATCGTGTCGTATTTTATTCGTATTTACTAGACATGTAATTAATATATATTGTCAAATGATAAATTATTATCAATTCATGTCTATTAAGCCTAAATACATATTCAAATGATATGCTAAACATCTTAAAAATATATATATATATATATTAACATACTAAAATTCAACATAAATAATAACTATGAATTTAAAATATGTAAAATATTACGAATTAAAGCTATATTAAATATTTATCGTGACTAAAAAATAAAATATGCATTTTAATTATAAATTTAAAAATATTCAAAATATTATAAAACAAACTAAAATTAATTTAAAAATATTCAAAATATTATAAACCAAACTGAAATTGCACATTCAATATAAGTAATAAAAAATATAGAATCTAAAACAAAATATTAATATATAAATAGATATAAAAATTGTCATTTTCCAATGAAATAAAATATGAATTTTATAATTTTTTAAAACTAAAAAAAAATAATGTAAAAAGTTAACTATAAAGAAATAATTAAATTAACATTTTTCTTATCGTGTCTTATCTTGTTAACGTGTTCCAACCCGTTTTCTTATCGTGTCTTATCGTGTGACACTGATATCAATCCGACCCGATATCGCAGACTCAAACCCGCAAATTATTGTATCGTTTCGTGTCGTGTTATCGTGTCGTATAACATTTTACTAGGTCTACCTAAAATTCCATTGTTTCTCCTAATACATAAAAATTCATGAATGTGCTCGATAATAATGTTTCTACATGTTTTTCCTTAAATTTTGTGGTACCTTCAATATTTATATAATTAAAGTAATCAATATTGATCCAAAAGAGAACAAATAAATAATAATCATTCAGAGAAAAAGAAAATTATATTTATAAGCAACCTTCTCGTTGCTATCTCTGGCTAGACTCGGTTCATGCCTCCTTCCACAGCTGGAGGTATCTCCACAACAATATTCTGCCTGCTAACATTCTCATGATATCCTAATTAAATACCATATATATGTTAGTTTAACCAACAACCATATAATAATTTTTTTTTTAATATTTTAGAAACTATCTTCTAATTTATAATGAGAGACACGGTGACATGAAAATGCTAACAAATGATTGTCACATCCCAAACAATTTTTTTGTCCTTTTGTTTTTTTTTTTTAGTTTTAAATTATTAATTGAAATATCACCAATACCACTTACCCCATGAACATATCATCTATTATGAACTGAAAGATAGTTCCGAAAAGAACAATTTGTAATATATATGATCAAAACTAAAAAATATCACTATTATTAACCTTGTATGGAAATGAAGATGAAGGCGTATGTTAATTACCAATAGACATGTCAAAGCCAAGGGCTTTGAGCTGGCGATATTCTTGGCACAAAGCACAGCCCTCGCAGAAAAAATGAACCAAGCAATCCCCACAAGGGCTTTTTCTTAATCTGTATTGTTTCCTCATTTTTGAACGGTACAAGAATGAGAATATGCATGCACAGCAAGTGCAGTATGATAAAAATGCATAAAGCGCCCCATTTATTCCACAAGCTGCATCCAATATACATTAATTAATTAACATTTATTTTACATAATTTTATTAAAATTAATTATTTATATATTGGCAATCTGAATGATTAATTAATATTCTAAATTACTTAATTACAGGATGATCCTCTATCCACAATTTCAGAAACTTGCCCAAAAGTAATGCAGGGACACCAAAATGTTATGCAACCTGTATAATATACAACACCGCAGGTTATATATATGAATTAATAACCTCTAAAAACATAATCAAAAAGAGAAAAAAGAAAATTAATAAAGATATGGATTAAATTGAACTAGGTTAAATAAAAATTCTTTTATCCAGGATCTGGATTTTTTTTTTATCCAAGATCATTCAATTACCGGTAATATGAAGCAGTAATAGGCGATCTATTACGGGTAATAGGACAAATCCTGAATAATTTTTTTGTCTAGAATTCTCGATAAGAGACTTTGTTGCTAGGATAAAAATGTAAAATATATATTAATACTTACAATTTGGGAAATCAGAGAAGCAAGCACAGAGGCCTGAAGACCATGGAACTTGATCATTGATTTGGTAGCGTGCTGCAGCAGATGGTTTGGGAATGTCAGGGGAAGAGGACTGGTTTATCGGGGTGGCCACCGGAAGAGCACCGGAGGCTATGCCTTGATCGTAATCTGCAGGTGGTAGACTACTCAATGGCGGTGGAGATGTGGCTGATGGTGAAGACTTCTTGTGTTCATGATCTATACTGTTATTGATCATGTTTTAATTAAATCATTAATTAAATTACTAAAAAAAAATTACTTTGGTTTAACATCCTGATTAATTCTAGTAATGGGAAAGCTGACTTGGCTATAAAATCTTTCTGAAATCAGGAGGTTAATTAATTTGGTTGTGGAAGAACATGGAAGATCTAGTTGATGAAGACAGAGCAAATTAAACAGTTTAGAATAAGTTGAGATGTATATTAGTCAGTCAAATTACCGCCTTTAACTCCCAATGCATACAAGTGTAGTGTAGGTAAGATTAAATAAAAAAATGTTTAGAATTAATTAATTAAGATGCTAGCTAGCTGAGCTTATTAATTATTGTCTCGTATTTGGTAGATATTCTTTTCTGTCAGCCAAATTAAGGTTTTCCTTAATTAATTTACACCAAAACATTAAATTAGGACATCTTTTAACTCAAATGATTAATAATTATTGGTCTAAATGTATTTTAATATCTTTTAAAATTGAATTTGTTCATATAGTGATCTCTACAATTAATTTGTGCAATTAGTACCATGTAATTTAAAAAAAAAATTGTACTTTTGTATAGTTTAGGTCCAATTTAGTTAAAATTGATGAATTTTGTCAATTTAAAAATTACGTACATAAAAAGCTACCTTCAAAATTAATTTTATTTTATTTTTTATTGTCTTAAAAATTAAAAAATGTGCAAATTAATTAGAATTTGTCAATTTTAACTAAATTAGACAAATGTGCAATTTTTTTTTCAATTTAAAAAATATAAATTGTATAAATTAATTATGAAGACTTCTACGTGAACAAATTTAATTTTAAAATATACTAAAATCCATTTATACTATAATTATTTTATTTCATGAGTCAATACAGTACAAGACCCTGTTTAATCAGTATATCTTGATTAAAAGTTAAAGAATTTTATTAAAGCCTTATTTACGCCAATCTCCTCCGACCTATAAAATTGGTGGCTAGATCTCCTTTTACATTGAAACGTTGCTCCGGTGTCCTATTTTGTTGTTGCAATCTATTTGCGCCGTTTGAACGCACCATATGCCTTGCAGGTGGATTTCAAGCAGAGCTATGATAGTCATTTCCAACCCATCTCTCTCTTCCTCTCTCCCTTTGCTTTCTCCCTCTTTCCCTCCATCAAATTCCAATTATATTTTCTCTATCTCTGGTCTCCTTGTTCTCATCGACGTCAACAAAAATGCTGCAAACCAAACCATATTACTTATATGATTGACGAAACTAATATAAATAGAATGCATCCACAAATATTTAAATTGCACCGGCTATCCACCTTCTAATTAACACATAAAACTACATTTATTAAATTTAGATTTTAAAGATGACGTATTCAATTCAGAGTTCAATAAATTTAAATAGAATTGTAGATTTTAAAAACATTCATAAGTTTTTATGAAATTATATGGATTCTGTATAGAATTAATAAGAATCCAATAAAATCCATGAAAAATATGTAGGATTTCGATTAGACTTTTTCATTTATAAAATTTTTTTAAAATTAAATAAAATTCATTAAAATCTATTATTTTTTAAAATCTTTTAAAGCTAACGACTTTTTGAATAACTTAATATTTTAAAAAATTTATATAAAGTTTTAAATGAATACATTTAGATTTCAATAGAATTTTATAAAATGCATTAAAATCTGAGTCAAATACTTCTTAATTTTTATAGACTTACCAGAACTCTGAATTGAATACTTCTATACTTTTAAACTCTTTTAAAATCCACTAATTCTAAATTAAATACCCATCTAAAACATAAATGAATCAGATTTCCACTTGTTTCTGATATTCACATCACCAGGATATTTTTTTCTTCTTCTCAATGCCCAACAACCCAAGAACACCATGAATCGAGGCATTAATCTAGAGGTTTTGATGGAAACTACTTTAATCAGGCTGAAAGGTTCATGAAGAGAATAGCTATTTGGGTATTCATAACCTAAGAAGCTCCATACAAAATAAAAACTTAAAAAATGGGTATTTACAGGGAAAGAGAATGAAGAAATGGGTATTTTTTTTCTTGCTGATTTGCATCTGTTGAGAGAACAGTTCATGAAAAATCAATTGATGATTTATTAAAGAAGAAAAAAGTGAAAAAGAAAAAGAAAAAAAAAAGAAAAGAGAAGAAAATAGAGATTAAAGATACTACATGGAGGATCTTTGATAAGGAGGAGCATAGCACCTTCCTTGAGTGCTCTGCTCTTGCTTTGCAACAAAAATAAATTAGATATGTTTTGTTATCTCTCTTTCGTCACCTTTCTCTCACCTTTCTCTGAATGCTTTGTTTTGATCCCTCCTATTACTCCATTCCACCGTCTTTTTCTAATTGCTCTGTTTTGATCTCCATCGTGATAGATGAAAATAGAAAGAGAAGGTTAAGTTATTAACAAAATTGGAAGCTAATTGAAATTTGACATAGAGAAAGAGGATCGATAGCGGTAAAGAGATGGAGTGGAAAAGACCATCATACCCCTTATAGAAACCCACGTGCACGGCACATGGTGTGTTCAAAAGGCGCAAATAGACAGAGCAACAAAATAGGGCACCAGAGCAACGTTTCAACATAAAAAAAGGTCCATTGCCAATTTTATAAGTTAGAACACATTTTATCAGAACAATAAACGTTGGGGGCATATTATCAAAAAATAAATAAACGTTGGAAGCATTGGCGTAAATAAACCTTTGTTAATTTAATCAATCCCAGTATCAAAAGTTTTAGTGTTGGCTGAAGAAAGATAATTCATTTTATATTTACAAATTAGTGAAAAATAAATAAAGATTATAGTAATTAATTAATTAATTTCACCTAAACAAACTATATCGTATACAAAATATAATTCCATGTTACTATTAGGCCATTTTATAGTCTGGATCTGGAATGTCAATCCCATCAGGACTTTGTGGACAAGTCTTTATAATTCTTTTAAAATTAGCAACTCATCTTAAATATATAAGAAATTGCACTTGCAATACCAAAACACCTAAACTTAGTCTCTACATTTTTTTAATTTCCAAAGATACCCTTATTTTTTTCCTTCTCAAATTTGAATATTTTTGGAAATAAAAATTCTCTAATTTTATCAGTGGTTATGTTACGGTCATGGGGTCTGCATGACCCATGCATGTCTCTACGTCCGTGGAGTGTTGGGAAGACTTAGCTTTAGTGGGTTGTTATTTCCATTCCAGTTTGTTATCACTCGGGTACGATTGGATTAGTGCTTTGTCATTTCCTTTGTTATTTCCATGTTTGTAGCACTCGGTTATGAGTGGGGTTAGTGGAGTGAGTGCTCCTATTTTGATGTTCCTGCTAGTTAGCTATTTATTATAATCAGATATAGGAGAAAGGGAATAAGAAGAATTTGATTTACTTCTCTCTGACTGACTTTTGTTTATTTCTTTCTTTCTATTTTCTTTTTTGACAAATTAACTCTAACATTTGGTATCAGAGACATGTTATGGAGACTCGAGGAGAGACCAATACAGAATTTCGCAACGACGTGAATGAGACTTTAGCACGCCATGAGTCCTGATTCAACCAAATAGCTAACACCTTGCAACAGGTGCTGACAAAGCTTCAAGCACTGTGGATCTCTCAAAATCCCCATCCTACCTCCAACGAGATTAACCCGTTCACTACGGGAGAATCATCCAACAGCCACAGAGTAGTTGTCAATCCGCATCTCAAACTATATTTCCCTAAGTTCGATGGAGAAGATCCCTCTAGATGGATCTATAAAGCATAGCAGTTTTTTTAATTTCAAGGAATACCAGCTAACTAACAGGTGCAATTAGCATCCTTCCACTTAGATTGAATCGCTCTATAGTGGCACATATGGCTAACCAAGTTTTGGGGGTCACTAACATGGCAGGAATTAATACGAGCGACTCTCATTCGCTTCAGACCAACTGATTATGATGACCCATCAGAAGCTTTGACCCGGCTGCGACAAACCACCACTGTCAGGGCCTATCAAGAAACTTTTGAAAAGCTCTCTCACCAGGTGGATAACTTACCCGAAAATTTTTTGGTTGGTTGTTTCGTTGCAGGACTCCGAGATGAAATCAGTTTAGAAGTGAAGATCTAGCACCCAACCACTCTAGCAAAAACTATTGGCGTGGCTCGATTAATTGAGAAGAAGAATCAGCTTCAGCAGACGGTAGCTCTAACTTATCATTCTCAAACGACATCAGTAACTACCAAGGTGGATGCCAATCCTACAGCTGGTGTGTTAGGACCGCCACAGAATCATCGAGTTTCTTTCACAACTTCATGCGGAACCCCAAGCTTAAAGAAATTGTAATCCCAACACACAAGATGATATTGAACAAATCCTAGGTAAAAACATGCCATATAGCACCTCTAGATATCAAGTGTATCTAGCAACACTAATTAGAAGACAAACAATGAAATTGAAATTGGCCACAAAGTAAATACCTTTGATAAGAAGATCAATTCCCAATGCAACAAGTAGAAGAAGAACTATCCTCACTTGGAACACACAAGTCTTGTTGAAAACAATAGTAGATTCTAAATAATCAATAATCAAAGTTGTATTTTACAAGCTAATAACCCCCTTTATATAGAGATTATGGTTAGGTTAAGAATCAATCTAAACTATAAAATAATTAGTAAAGTAATTCTAAGGCTTAAAACTAACCCTAAATAAATATAATCCGAAAATAACAATAATTACAAAACTGCCATTATAATCCAAAAATAGCTATAATTACGAAACTACCATTATAAAATGCTTATTTTTAAAACTATGTCGTTTCGTCTCCAGAACTCCTGAGCATCATTACCAACTTCATCCCTTGCTTGGACATCATGCTTAAATCATCATCTTTTGCTCCAATGGTAGAATATGGCTCTATGATGCCTGCATCATTCTTTTCCTCTTCAAAAAAATTAGTACTCAAATCTACATCTATATCAAAAAGAGAAAGATCATAAACATTAAATAACGCAGACACATTATATTCACATGGAAGATCAATCTTGTATGCAATGTCATTAATCTTTTCGAGCACTTGAAAATGTCCATTGCCTCTAGCATCCAACTTAAACTTCTTTTTGTTCTAAAATCTTTTCTTCCTCCAATGTACTCAAACCCAATCACATGGTTCGAATATCACTTGCTTGATGCCCCTTGTTGGTTGTAATCCTTTGGGCATGTCCTCTGGGAATTCCTTCAAGAAATAAACAAAAATACTAGGCAAATTTGGGTTAATGTTAGCTTCATAAAAATAAAATTCCCTAAACCTCACAATAATTAGTGCTCTCTTGCATAAGCATGATCCTTTTACATCGCTTTCTTTTACATAAAAACTCTTTTTCTTTTCACTCTTCTCATTTTTCTCTCTTGCACTTTCCTATTTATTTTTCTTACTAGTGCAATCACTCACCATTAGGCCTTTATTTTTATTCTTTTCACTCTTGGCCTCTTTACACTCAATTCTTTTATTTGCCTCACTTCCCAAATCCCCATGGGAAACTTTGGATAGTTTCAATTGTTCAAGATACACCTCTTTTGGAGATAAGGGTGCAAGTGTGACTTTCTTTCCATTGAGTTCAAAAGAATACATATTCTTAAAACCTTCATGGATAGTCCTCCTATCGGATTGCCATGGTTTATTCAACAAAATATACCCCGCTTGCATAGGTACTACATCACATAAAACCTCATCACTATACTTTCTAATAGAAAATGCAACTTTCACTCTATTATTTACCTTAATCTCCCCATTATCATTCAACCATTGTAACCTATAAGGGTTATGGTATTTTTCACATACTAGTCTCAACTTCTCAACCAAAGTAGTACTAGCAATATTAGAACAACTACCTCCATCAATGATTAAACTACATGTTTTACCACCCACAAAACATCTAGTGTAAAAAATATTATCCTTTTGTTCTAGTTCTTCTTTCTTCACCTTCAAATTTAAAACCCTCCTAATTACTAGGGACTCTCCAACTACTGGATACTCTACATTCTCATCCTCACTAGAATCATACTCTAATGGTGGCCTTTCCTCATTGGACTCAGTCTCCGACATTACTTCATTACCCTCATCAACATAGTTTTCCTATTTGGACATTCAGAAGCAATATGCCCAAATCTTTGACATTTAAAACATTTTATTTCCCTATGTCTAGAAGTACTAGAAGTGTTAGGATTAGAAGTACCTCTTGTTGGGTTGGCACTCTTATCCTTGAACTTGGATGCATCTCCAATTTTCTCTTTGGTCTCCAAGTTCTTCTCTCTTTTCTTATCATCATACTTGTTCCACTTCGAGTTGGAACCCCACTTCGAATTGGAGCTTGAAAACCCTTTTGATGCCCCTTCACTTCTCAATTGCTTTTCCACTTTAATAGCCATGTTGACCATTTCTTCCATCTCTACATATGGATGTAGATCCAACACCTTGGCAATATTTTTGTTCATCCCACTTAGAAATCTTGCCATTGTAGCTTCTCTATCCTTGTCAATGTTGGCTCTTATCATAATCATCTCCATCTCTTTGTAATACTCCTCTACTGACCTAGACACTTGTGTGAGTCTCTGCAACTTTTGATGAAGTTCTCTATAGAAATAAGATGGTACAAACCTCTTACTCGTAATTCTCTTCATCTCATCCCAAGTTGAGATCGGATCTTCTCTATACATTCTCCTTGATTGTATAAGTTGCTCCCACCAAACTAGAGCATAGTCGGTGAACTCCACTGTGGCTAGTTTAACATTTTTCTCCTCAAAGTAATTGTGACAATCAAATATTAACTCTACCTTGTTTTTCCATTCCAAGTATGCCTCGACATCACTTTTTCCCTTGAATGGCGGAATGTGCATCTTAATGGAACTTAGGTTGTCATCCCTTCCTCCTCTTGGCTCCTCTATCCTAGGTATTCTTCTTACGGTTTGGACTTCATACTCTTCTTCATCAAAAACATTTACTTCTTGTCTCCTAGGTCGTGTTTCTTCCCTTCTAGTATTATTGGACATGACCATGGTCATCTCTCTCATTTGCTCCATCATCTCATTCATACTAGATTTCAATGCTTCTTTCATCCTAGAAGTCAATCTCTCTTCCATCTTTCTATACTCACCTTCCAAAGATTGTCGTAAGAGCTTTGGATCCGGTGTTGCCACTTGCTCTTCTTTGGAAGTAGAAACTCCATTTTCGTCTCTTTTAGACATTCTTACGCACTCTCTTACGTGTTTAACTCAACAATGGTAAACCCTTGTGTTTCACACAAATTTGGCTTTTACTCTCTTTATGCTCACCACTCAAGCCTTTTACCACTCAAGTCTTGTTCACCAAGTTTCACTTTAGAACCAATTATCTTAAACAAATATATAAAACTAAAATAGCAAATTTCAAAATTAAAACCTAACAATAAAAGCAAGTTCAATTCTAGAGCAAAATTGACACAAAAGAAAAGGACAAAAGAGTAATGAAACAAATAATAATTACTCTATAAAATCAACACAATGAGAATAGGAAACTAAACAAATTTAGAATAGGAAAATATGAAAATAAGAAATTATGAGAATTGGAAACAAAAAAAAAATTAGAATAGGAAATTAAGAAAATAAGAAACTATGAGAATATGAAACAAATAAATTAGGAAAGTAGGAAATATGGAATAATAAAAAATCAGAAATCAATTAGGAATAAGTAACTTTCCTAAGATTCAAGCAACCAATCTCAATATTCCGACTTTCAATATTTTTTTTTTGCTATGATTTTTTTTTGTATATATAATCAGATTCTTCTTTTTCCATTTTCTTTCCGATTTTTTTTTTATGATTTTTTTTTGGTTCTCTAAAACACCAAGAACAATGAAGAACACAAAGAAGTAAAGAACAAAAGAAAAAAAAATGCAAAAAACAACAAGCTAATCAAAGACTCTAAAAAGAAAAAACAAAGAACAAGATAAATAGGAATTTATCTTGGCCTTGCTCTGATACCAAATGATGAGGAACCCCAAGCTTAAAGAAACTGTAATCCCAACAAACAAGATGATATGGAACAAATCCTAGGTAAAAACACGCCCTATAGCACTTCTAGATATCAAGTGCATCTAGCAACACTAATTGGAAGGCAAAGAATGAAATTGAAATTCGCCACAAAGTAAATACCTTTGATAAGAAGATCAATTCCCAATGCAACAAGTAGAAGAAAAACTATCCTCACTTGGAACACACAAGTCTTGTTGAAAACAAGAGTAGATTCTAAATAATCAATAATGAAAGTTGTCTTTTACAAGCTAATAACCTCCATTTATATAGAGATTAGGGTTATGTTAAGAATCAATCTAGACCATAAAATATTAAGAAAGTAATCCTAAGGCTTAAAACTAACCCTAAATAAATATAATCCGAAAATAGCAACAATTGCCATTATAATCTAGAAATAGCAATAATTACAAAACTGCCATTATAATCCAAAGATAACTAAAATTATAAAACTGCCATTATAAAATGTTTATTTTTAAAACTACGTCGTTTTGTCTCTGCAACTCCTGAACATCATTACCACCTTCATCCTTTGCTTGGACATCATGCTTAAATCATTATCTTTTGCTCCAATGGTAGAATATGGCTTTATGATGCCCGCATCACAACTCCACCAAATTTTCATCGAATCTCCAATCAAGAAGCACGTCAAAGACGCGAGATAGGACTTTGTTATTACTGTGATGAGAAATTTGCTCAAGGCCATCGTTATGAGCGTTCGCAACTTTTTATGCTTCAAGACTCGTTTGATTTTCCACTGGAAGAAACAAGCGATCACAACATGAATTCATCTCTACAGACAAGGGTCTTTGAAGGGGGCGAAAATTTCTAAGTACTCATGTTTGGCGATTGGCAATAATCCATCCTAATTTCATCCATGCGGACAAGGATCCATAAGAGGGGGGATTGTTATGGTCATGGGGTATGCATGAGCCATGCATGTCTCTATGTCCGTGGGGTGTTGGGAAGACTTAGATTTAGTGGGTTGTTATTTCCATTCCAGTTTGTTATCACTCGTGTACGAGTGAAGTAGTGCTTTGTTATTTCCATGTTTGTAGCACTCGATTACAAGTGGGGTTAGTGGAGTGAGTGCTCCTATTTTGATGTTCTTGTTATTTGGCTATTTAACGCAGTCAGATATAGGAGAAATGGAATAAGAAGAATTTGATTTACTTCTCTCTGCCTGACTTCTATCTATTTCTTTCTTTTTATTTTCTTTCTTGACAAATTAACTCTAACATTACCATCAATATTCAACATTGGAGGATTTGAGCTTTATCAAGACAGTTACATTGCATTTTAATTTTTTTTTTTGGACACTTTGCATTTCGAACTAAAAAAATATTGTCACTTTGCACCCTCCTTCAATTTTACCAGGGTAAGTTCGTCAACTCACATATTATCCATATTTTAAAAAATATTAAATAAAAATTAATTTTTTATTTTAAACAAACATATTCTTTTTAAATAGTAATAAAAAGTTAATTTCTATTTAATATTTTTTAAACTTTGGAAAATAGGTTTTATAAAAAATAATAATTAAAAAATAGGTAAATTGACAGATTTACTCCTGAAAAAAAATTAACAAAGAGTGTAAGGTGCTAAAATTTTTTTGTTCCGAATGTAAAATGCAAAGAAAAAGATTTAGAAGACAATGTGTCAGCTTCAATAAAAGTTGGGGTGCATATATAGATTTTCTTGTGATGAGAAAATTTAGATTTTTTTTTTACTCACATAGTTTGGAGTTTTGAATTTCAAAAAAGTAGGGGTTTGTCACATTTGATAATCTATGTTAATTATGATTATTTATTTTTACATTATAGTCATCTAATACCTAGATCTAACAAATTATAACATGACATGATAATACGACACAAATCTGCTCGTATTTTAGAAGGTTTGGATTTGTATATTTCAACATAAAAGCTTAACGAATCAGATTTGGATAAATAAATTTTGACACGAACACGGCAGGATATGATACGACATGAACACAAACACGAAAACGAAATTAAGGCTAACACGACATGAACCCACATATATTTTTTAGAGGTTTGAGTTTGCATATTTTAACACGAAAGCTTAACAAATTAAGTTTAGATGAAAAAATTTTAACACGAAAACGACGCCACATGATATGAACACGACACATTGCCAGATCTAATATACCCATTAGCATTAATGCATTACGATTTGGAATTTCTTATCTATCACAAAGATAAAGAATGTAACATGCATTTAAATGGACAATGCAGATGAAACATAAAATCTCTATACGTTTATATGTCTTACCATTGGTCTATATAAGAATGGACAAGAAAAAAAACAAAACAAAAATAGAAAAAAGAAAGAGAAAATCAGCATTTCTTAATTTGTTAATAGTTAAATACACTTTAGTATGTTTTATTATTTAATTTATTTATTTGAGTCTTTATAATTAATTTAAACACTTCAATATTTTTAATTTTGTAAAAAATTATGTTAGTTTTAGCATATTATGTCAATTTGAGATCATTTGCATTGCACGTTATTCTTTAAAAGCCAGACTACCAATTTTAATTGTTGGTTAACAAATCATATATTTGGGAGAACTGATAGTCTAAATTTTTAATTTTCAAGTCATTGTTTGTCAGCAAATTACAAAATATAGATCAATTTTTTTTTTAATTTCAATATATTAGTAAAAATTACTAAATTAAAATTTTAAAAGTCACATGCTCTGCATGTGATCTAATTTTGACAGAATCTGTTAAAACTAACTCAATTGGACTAGAATTTTACAAAATTTAAAGTATTGAAGTGTTTAAATTAATTCTAAAAGCCCAATTTGAACAAATTAAATAACAAAAAATATTAAATGTATTTAACTCCTTTATTAATTTCAAAGAAAATCTACTCATCACTCAACAAAGCATGTAAAGGAAGAGACTAGAAAATGTCCAACCATATATAGTACAGATGACAGGACCTGCACTACCCAAATCCTGCCTGCAGGACTTAATCACCCTGATTAAGTCCCTAAGCAGTCAACAACTACATAATTAACATGTTCTACAACCCAAACTCCTAAATGCCAGAAATTTTAATAGAAATTTCGGCAGAGTTTTGTCTGTATTTATAACATTCCCCAAATTATTTACATGTACCTACACGTCCAGACAATATTTCACAACAATCCAGTAATTTTTCAAAATTACACTCATATACATAATCTCCATAACATACATATTAAAATTGGATTTCACAATATATCTCTAGTATATTACATTTTGCTACCCAACTAACAAATAAACTTGCACAATCTAACTATGCCACTACTACCTCTAACTCGCTCCTTCTGCACTAACTAGCAATAGTAGCACGGCTAATAATCCAAGAACTACCTGAAACATAATTAAGAATTTTTTTGGTGGGGTGAGTACTTGCATACTCAGTGAGTAGAAACTAAATAGGAAAATAATATTTTCTTCCATACATAACGTATATAAAAATTGGTTTGTTCATGCAATCTCATTGGAAAGTAGTTTGTCTTTTAAATTTCCAAATTTCCAAAATATTCATACATTTAAAATATTCTTATATTTATATGTACATATATATTTAACATAATTAATATATTTGTTTTAGTCCAAAGTGTCTTGAAATATAAAATAGCACACACAATCAATGCAACCAAATATATGAGGGACGTTCAGTGAAAAGTCACAGAACATATATATACGAACACATCATATATATACTGAGCGGGTAAGCTAACCACTAAATTCCCAGTGAAAAGCCACAGACATATATGTGAACAAATCATCATATACCGAGCGGGTAATAACCATTTCTGTGAAAACCATTGTCCCTTCATATATTCACACATATATGCAATTCATAATCTCAGCTTGGCGGCATAACCCATCGCACAAGCATAAATAATATGGCGGCATAAAACATCGCCCAATCACTTGGCGGCATAAACCATCGCACAAGTGTATCCAATGTCAAACCTCCCTACCCGGCAGCATAATCATCGCCCAAGTAGTCACCAACCTTGTTACACCTTACTCGGCGACATACTCATCGCCCAAGTAGTCACCACATAGGTGTCATGCATTTATAAATTCACACAAAATAATCACATTCATAAATACTTATTTTAAATTCATAATTAAAGCATTCTTTTAAACATATGTATAAATATGTATGTATTTATTCCAAACGAAATAACAATGTAATATATATATAT
>QANX01005866.1:32125-129742 GCA_003254975.1 Ochetophila trinervis
ATATGAGATATGTGTTTTAATTTATCAAAATACATGAGATGAGTAATTTATATACGAGTTTCTGCTTATTTTTTGAACTTTCATTTCATAAAAACTCTTAAAAATTTTAAAAAAATAAACATTTGAGTCATTACTTATAATTTTTTTAACATCATAAAAAATTAAAAATAATTTTTAAAACGATTCAAAACTTTTCCAATGTTTGAAATTTTTTAAACCACGATTTTGAAGTAAAGGAAAAAAGAGTGAAAGAGCTTGCAAAGCAAATAAAAAAGAAATGAGATAGAGGTGGCGAAAAAAACTAGAAGAGTAAAAGAGAGAGTAAAATAAATTTTTAAAAAGAGAACTGATGAGCTGGTAAACAAAAACTATTAAAACAAATTAATTTATATCATTAATTGGAAACAACCATGAGCATTCCTACAAATTTTCGTATTTATATCATTGATGAAGCCAAAAATAAAAAAGAATATTAAATTGACAAAAGGTGGGTTTTACTTTTTTTTTTTCTATGATATAAATGGCTTTTTTTTTTTTTTTTAACTATTCACCATTTAAACTATTTGATTTGAAGCTGGCTCCCAAATCCGGACCCAATTCATGTCTAACCCATTTTATATTTTCCCCATAGATTTTCTATTTAATTTTTCATACCATAGTTGCGTCCAGTTGAAAAGGAAAAGAAAAAACTCATTTATGTCCGTTTAGTGATAAAATCATATATAATGAATTCAATTAGTTTATATTATTTTTTTATTAATATTTATAAATGAGATAAAATCATATCTGAGAGACAAAAAAAATAAAATAAAAGATTTGAATCCTTTTTTCCTTAGACAACAAAATGGTAATTTTATTATTTTCTCAAGATTTTATTTCTCATACCCCTGAATTTTAAAACAAAATAATAATAATAAAACCTACTTCATATTTAATGCAATGGTACTACTCAATTTTTTCCAAGTAGAAATGCAACTTTTGTGCTGCCTTCATTGATTGATCGGGAACAATTGGAATCTTTCATAATAATTGGCAGGGTGACCCATTAGCGCACCACTACAATTCCTCTTTTTCGTTTACATATTTGTGGAATCAAGGGTGGGCTGAAAAAAATGCTAAAAGCCCCACCAATGGTGCATTAATGTACGTTGTGGGCTCCGATTCTTGAAAGAAAGGCCTCGAATCTGGGAAAGCATCTGAGCTATTTGGCCCACCTACTACAGCTCCAACCAACACATTCGGATTCGGATTTGGACTCAGATAATACCGAGATCCTGCTTTGCATGCTATATGGGCCGGGTGGGCCTGAACCGATGGTAGCGAGCTTCCTCTATGATGAATCCTCCTTGGGTAGCGCGTTCCATATCCAACCATGTATGACATCTGCAGTGGATTATCTCCGAGAATGTAGTCCACCTGAAAAAAAATGATTAAAAAATAATAATAAATTTTCAATAATTCCAAAAGTACCCCTGATCACGTGGGTGTTACAGTCGATCAAAAACCATTAAATCACCACCACTTCTGTACAGATTAAGCAGCGAGTTAAAACTAAGACTAGACGTGGGAAAAAGAAAAAACTAAGACCAGACAAATATATCTAGCCGTTAATTTTGTCTAATCTAAGAAATGGTCCCCTAATCCAACGGAAAGAGTTTTGATTACCTGACTCCGAGCCAAGTGTTTGAGAAGAGCTGGGGAGGCTGATGTTTCGCCACATGGCACATTTTTTTTGGCGTGGCTCAGATAATTAGAATAAGCCAAAAGTAGGAAAGACAGAGATGTTACATGTTGCATGTTACTTCCTCCTGCCTTGAATATTAAGCCACCTTCAAAAACAAAAACACCAAAAACAAAATTAAGTATTAAAACAAAAACAAAAAAATTCATAAGCAGCAAAAAATATTAATTGGATAAAAATAATGTTATATTTTTTGGGAAATAAAAATTAATTACCTGGAGAATATTGGACTTGGGGATGAGAAATTCCAGGCAATATAGAGCAGATAAACCCATCTGCATTTTGCATGAAAGATTCGAAATATTCTGCTTTTCCCATCAACACTTCCTGTCATAATTAAAAAGAAAAAAAAATTAAGCAATTTGACTGGCAAATTACTATTGTTTTCATTTTGTCAAGCCCAATGTTCATGAACAAAGATAATATATTTATTTTTTAACAAAAAAAGAAGATAATATATACATTTCCTTTTCTGCAGAATTCATTTTCTCTAATATATTGTGAAAGCAGCAGGATATTCATGAACATAAAAAAAGTGCAGAGAAAGAAGAGGGTATTAAATACTAAGGGATAGGGGATAAAATTATTGCCAAATTCTAAAAAACTGATAGTGAAAAGCGCTTGTCAAGGGGTCGCAATCGCTTTCAGAAGAAGCTGTTGCAGTGAAATAATGGCCCGAGGAGTATGGGAAGCACCATCTCGCTAATAAGCTTTTATGCACATGCAATGCAGCAGCGTCGGGGCCCACCTGACCCAGATTTATACATGGAAATACATATACACTCTCTGGTTTTCATTGAAGCTGACAACACAGCCAAAAACCAAAACTCACTGCCTCGAAAAGTCCATTCTGCCCATCCCACACCTCTTATATGCTACATTTCACGTCCCTATTAGATGGGCGTTTTCGACATTCGGATTTTGTCCTTGTATTTGCATGAATTTCCAGGTTGTACTGTGAAATGATAAAAAATGGGTGTCCCACTCATGGGGAAAAAAAATAAAAAAAATAGTTTACAAAATAAAGCCTAATTCCAAGCCAACATTATACGCAATTATAAAAGTTTCATAAATTACAGGACACCCTTTTATTCTACGAATATTTTATCCACATTTTTTTTTGAACTGTCATCTTAAACTGTACGGATCACTAACAATTATTCAGATCGACATTGATGAATGGGTGACCCCACCAAAAACACACACTAATGTATTCTAATCTAATATAATCCCTCTGATGATACCAAAGACATATTCATAAAGTCCATTCCGTTCCTTTACAGTACACCATTTTCCTTGGGTGTTGATAATATGATCATGTGGGTCCAACACATAGGGAGGGACCCACCCACGACGACCCCGCTTTAGCCAAAAACGATTGTACTATTCCCACACACACAGACAGAGCCTATTAATATTATCAAGTCCCCAGCGACACGTGATTTGCAGATTGGGGCTTTCTATTTCCAAACAAAGGAACATTTAATAATAGTTTTTGTAAAGAAAAACAGTTCTCCCACATTCCAAACAACGACTCCGGACAGAAAGAATAACCAACAAATCATTCAAGACAAAGGCACACAAAACACCTCCATAAAATATTAAAGTGTAACCAAAAGATAAATAATAATCATTATCCAAGGATTAATTAAATCCGGAACAGAGGGAAGTTTTAGATTTTTACCTTGGAAATGAGGACGTTAATCCCAGCATGCTTGTTATCCCAACCAAACTCGTTAATAGTATCTCCAGCCCTCAATACGACCTCGTTTTTCACTATGTATTCTCTGTAGTTGCGTCTCCTCGAGGCTTTGTGCAACCACGCTGCTGCCCACAGCAACTCGTCCTATTTTCAAAATAATGTGGGTCCCAATTTCCAACGTCAGACCGATAGACAATCTTCGGAAATTAATATTTCATCCGACGGCTGAAACTAAAAGCAAAAAAGAACACTGAAGAAAAACCATAAAAGCTCACACCTGATAACCATTCACGTCGCAGTAAAACGGACAAACCGCAGACCTTAGGCTGGTGCTGTACGCACCCCGGTGTGTGTCAGCAAACTCGAATACCTAAAACCCAAGACCGTTTTCACACACAACGGTCAATTTCTCGCGATATTTGGAAACAAAATCTTATGCAACGCGGTACAGGATCGAAATGCTGTACCTTCGCTTTGAATTTACTGTTTACACACACGTACCAAAAAAAAAAATCAGTTGGAGGAGGAGAGATGATTCAGTGTGAAAGCGACGTACCCTAACGGCACGATTGAGAAGCAATCTAGAGTAAGCAGGGTCACGTGATCTGAATACAATGGAAGCAGCGGCTAAAGCAGCTGCAGTCTCTCCTGCCACGTCAGAGCCGGGATGGTTCTTATCGATCCTATACACCGTACGAAGCGTATCCATATCTTCCGGTCTTTCCCAGCAGTTATGGTCGGAGTAAGCGTCGCCGACCTGAACGAAAATGACGTCGGGTATCGCCGTCGCTTTAAGCAGATAGTCCGTACCCCATTTCACAGCGTTCACAGCGTTCTTGAGCTCCGGACCCATATTCCTCCCGAAGTCTATAATGCTCCACGAAAGCAACGTCGTCGTGAAAGCCATCGGGAATCCGAACTTTATATTGTCTCCGGCGTCGTAGTAACCGCCCGTCAAGTCCACCTGTAAGAAAAAAATAAATACATAAATAAACGGCGTCAGTTTAGTTAGTTCGGAAAAAAAATGTTGAAGAATGCAGGTGGTGGAGGTTAATTACTCCGGCGGTGGCGCCGTCGTGCAATGCGGAGTCGCGGCGCCATCTGACACGTTGATCGGGAGGAAGCTTTCCGGAGCGTTGGCCTTCGAAGAAGAGAATGCTTTTGCGAAGAGCGTCGTGGTAGTCGTGTCCGGCGCTGATTGGTGAGAGGAGAAGCACGAGGAAGACGAGGGCGTGAAAGACGCCGAATGCTGGAACATTCCCCGGGAAAGAGAGTGTGTTTCGCGCCATTTCTTTTTCTTTTTTGTGGGGGTTTCTGCAAGGAAAAACCGTCTCTCGGGGGCTGTTCTTTATACAGAGAAAAAGCGTCATTGGATTCCAGAGCCCCAGCCAACGGGGATAACCCACGTGGTTCAACATGGATGGATGAATTCCGGATTCCGATGCAGAAAACTGTTTGACTGGTCATTTCCCAGGCTTTGACTCTTTTTCATTTTGGGCCTGATTTGGGCCGCACCGATTGACGGTGGGGGATAATGAATTCGTATCGCAGACACGAAAAAGCAAATAAAAACCACGGTGGAATGCTTGTTTTTCCACCACCTACTGGATAGGGACACGTGCAATGAATGAGGGAGATTTGGGCCCCCACAGTGGAGGAGAACGTAATCACATATATCACCTTCAGTGAAAGGGAATAATGGAGGAGCGTCAGATTAGTTGACCAAAAATTCTTTTGGGGAGTGAGTGAAGCATGTGATTTGGGGGGTGTGATTGGTAATGAGAAAATCCGGATAGAATTTTGGAGCCTCACGTGGAATCTAATAATTCCGAGGCTGAGACATGGAGAAGGGTTTAGATTGTGTGGTCCTTAGCCCATTTTGAGCTAAGGATAGAACGAAAATAGGATGAGATGGGAATAATGGGATTGGGATCTCAATCTCGTTCCATATCCAATTTATACAACTCAAAGAAAAATGTCTTTGTTCTTGGATTTCTAGATTTTCGCTGCTTATATATATATATATATATATATTTTTTTTTTTCATTGCCTTGATTAAAAATCCAAAAATGCAATAAGCTGAAGGAGCTTTACATGGTATAGTTCTTGGATTGTACTTCTGATTTGTTGATCAATCAAGATAGATTTTATGAGTTTGTGTGTGTGTGTGTGTGTTTTTCATGGATTCGAATATATTCATAAAGTGAAATAACCTGATCCTATAAGTAAGGCTTTATTAGTTGCTTTTTATGAGAGGAAAAATAGTTACGTTGTAGTCCAATTCAATTGCTGATAAAATTCCATCATAAAAAATAGCAAAAATAAATAAATAAATAAATTACTAAGCAGGTAAAATTATATTACTGATCGGATAAAAATAATTAGACAAAAATAAGACAAAAGAACTCATCCATTGTTGTCCAAACAAGAATACCTGTACTGCTCTTTGTAATTTTCTTATCTGGTATAATTATGTTCCTTTTTAGCCCCCAAAATAAGTAATTGATCCAAATAAAAAAAATTTAAAAATTAAAAATATTGCTTGGCAAAATAAGAAACAAAAACTGAGTCTTTATAAGATGGCATTGTATACCATATGGAGGAAGAACAAGGCGTTTTCATATTTCGTTTAGAAACACTTTTTTGTTGTAAATTGCGCAATATATAAACACTAATTCAGTAATGTATACGTAAAGATAAATGTCTATCATTTTAGTTTATGGGACCGTGGAGGTCGACGTCAACATATATATACTTTAGGACTTTATGTTACCAAGCTTAGGAATTAGTGTCTACCAACTGTATGTTTTTGGATTTTTTCATTTTGTAAAGAATGAGGAGCATGAAATAGAGGTTTTTTTTTTTTTAAATAATTGTCTGAAATAATTATAATAATAATATATCTAGAGCTTTTATTGTGATTCTCCAAATAGTCCAAAAACAAAATGGAATGTGTGAATATATTTATATATGTAATAGTTTCTAGTAGTATGCAATTAGAAATAGTAGCATCTTTTACAGCAATAAATGCCTTAAAACATTGGGTAATGTTCCTAAGTTCGAGGCCAAGCAAATTTGTGGGTACGTACAAGAGATTAATCATGCAATTATTACTTTCATACATCATGTTTATTGTTTTGAATGGTTTAATTGCTATATATTTGTGATATAGAAATTGAAACATTACGAACACTAGTGAATATTTGATCTCTTTCGATCCTTATATTACATAACTAAACTAAAATATCAACAAATTAATAATTTATAAAATAAAAAAATTGAAGTGTATACGTAATTAATCAAATAATTTTATTGCCAAAACGGCAAAAAAAGTCATCTTGAAATTATGATAAAAATCTACTTTTGTTTTTTAATTTAGATTTTAAATTTCTTTTCCTGATTTATCATTTGAACTCAAAAAACGGTAAAACCCAACTGAAATGCAAAGAAATAAAAAATTATATATAATATTAAAATATTATATCATATTTACCCGATCCTCACTATTCATATGAAAAAAATTTCTTTTTACTAATATAGGGATTCAAAGTCGAGATTTTATTTTTGTCCGGCCTTGTAACAGGGGTGTATAATCAAGCATATTCAGCTATACTTTTTGTCAAGGTGGATTCCAGCGTTTGTATTAAATATTTGCACATAGTTTATAGTTTGCTATTATAACATGTGATATTTGATTGATAATTTAATTTTTGTACAATGTGGCAAACCAACGTGGATAATATAATTTATCATATAAAATGTTATACTATATTAAAATCCTATATATATTTATATTATATAAGGAAGAATTCGATCTCATACTCTAAATTGTTTGGAAAATGATAGACTTTATAGCTGAATTGTTTTGAAATGATAAAAATTTGAAATTATTATCTAAGAAATAATACATTTGCCAATAAAAATACAGTATTTATTAATTTTTCAATGAAAAGTAGGGCAGAAAAATCCCTATTAGATCCGTGATATAGATATAGACCATATAGATGTGGGGCAACAAAGACTTACTAGGACTAGATTTTGAAATTATGAAGGCAGATAATGAACATGAGCTACAACCGAATACCAAAGTATTAGCCATTATTATTTGAAATCAATTATTGTACATGCGAAAGGTATCATAATAAAGTTGTTTAGATTGATAATTAAGCAAGTAAATTAGGGTAAAAATAAAAAATATAGAAGTGAATTTGGGTAGCCATCAATTATTGTGGACATGTGGTTCATTAGTTGTATTTACTCATAGAATTTATTGCTTAAATTATGATTAATCAATGGCATCCCACCTCTTCCTTATCATGACATTTAGGAAACCATAATCATCACTCGTGATTTTTTATGGCTCCGTTAATAGATCTGATAAAAAAATGAGATTGAACTATTGTTCTGGATCCATTCTTTATCCAGTGTTTACTGCTTGAATGACAGAGGATATACAAGTCCGGCCAACTCATTTAATGTCTCTGTCAACTGAATATAGTATCTTACATTTGAGGGTGGATTTCAAATCCAGTTAGCCTATTTTCTTTTCATTTTTTTCTTTTATCTCTCATAGTTAATGAATGAAAATTATAAATTGTTTGTCCCTGTCTCTGCCCGCCTCGCACTTGGATACCATCCCTAAAATTATCATTTCTTAGATAAATTTATTTACCAAATTGTAATTGATATGCCAATATATTTTTGACGGATCAATTGAACTTAATTACTTTTATATATAAGTACATTTTATTAAATAATATGACATCGGCTGTTATGTTATTTGATAAATTTATTCAGTAAAGTATTTGGTTGCCCTCAGAATGGATTCATTGGTTAAAATTACGTCCTAACTCTTTGAAAATAAATATACAAAACTTTTGCAAAATTAAGTAATAACAGATATGAACGAATAAAGTTTACTGATAGATGATTTTTATTTTAAAGAAAAATAATTTTAATAATTTTATAATACTTTTATTTTTATTTTTCTTAGAGCTCCTTTTTGAATGGATGTCTAGTGTCAATAATGGTACTCCTGTCTACTTTCTATTCCTCATCTTTCCTCCACCAATCTTTCTTGTTATCAACAATATATCTTTGATTTTAAAAGTTCTCAAACTTTTTTTTTTTTTTGGAATTTTACAAAATCTTTTTAATCATATTTTTAAGTTGAAAATTAATCCAGTATCTCTTCTCTTTCTTTTTTCCACTTTTTATTTTTTATTTTGGGAGAGGAATAAATATTTGTAATTTTGATTTCTCACTGAAAAACTTCCAAATTGATACGAATTCAATAATATCTGGGCCTTCCAACTAAAGCCTACGTGTAATTGGACCATAGAAATGGATCAACATATTTTATACATAAGTACTGATTCTGTTTACACAACAAACATAGTTTTATAGACCTTGTAGAAGATACATCAGGATCGTTGGAGACCTCCAGCTGGTAAACAAAGAGCGAAAGTTTCAAATCCAAGTAAATCTAAAAGAAAAAAAAATTGGTCCACATTTAGTGTGAGTCCGTCTATATTTTTTTTGTTGGAGCTAGATTCAGATTTTAAATTTTCAATGTAGATATGAAGGGCAGTCATTAGGATACATGTTCAGCCAGCTTGAAGCCTAATTCAATTAGCTAATTCCATATAGTTTTATAATTTTTATTTTATTTTTATTCAATATTTGTATATATTATAAAATAAGTTTTTTTATTTATTTTACTATTGAAGATATTTTGAGTAAAATAAATATATATATATATATATTCGAATCAAATTTTAGTATTATAAAAAAATAAAATTCAATTTTAAATTTCAAATATGGGCTTATGCTTTAAATCCAAAGCCCGAACTTGATATTTAAATTTAAAGCCCAGCTTGATAACCATAGCACTTGGTATGGTTGCAAAAATTAAAATTTTCATCGAATTTTTTTTTTAATAAAAGTATATTGGATTTTTAGGTTCTAAAAAAATTGGTGAAATTTTTATAATTTCTGTCGAAATTTTTATGATTTGAAGCCAAACTTGATAACCATAGCACTTGGTACGGTTTCAATAATTGAAATTTTCATTGAATTTTTTTTAATAAAAGTATATTGGATTTTTAGGTTCTAAAAAAATTGGTGAAATTTTTATAATTTCTGTCGAAATTTTTAAAATTTTTATGATTTTTTATCGATATTTTCATAAAAAAATGCATGTCAATTGCTTCACAATCTAATCAAAATTTTCATATATTTCTATGAAAATTTATTAAATATATTTCTATACAAATTTCCATAGGAATTTTGAAAATATCCATTAATATTTTTTATAAAATTTTAAAAATATTATAGACTTTTATAAAATATTAAAGCATTTTCTTTCAAATTATAATTATTTGTTGATGAGATATTTTCTGTAACATCCCGTTTTGAGAAAAATAATAAAATTGCAAGTTTGACCAGTTTGACCTTAAGTGGGCTCAGGGTTGACTTTTTTGTGTGGTTATATTTTGGCTTTGACTTTGGTACCATTGCATAGAGCTAATCGATACGAGTCCGTAGACTAGTAGTATGCTTGATTCGGAGTTAAGACCAGGAAGTTATGGTCATTTTAGTGTGAAGGACTTTTTGGTAATTTGGCAAGTACTGATATTTTTGGATGGGAAATGATCATTTTGCCCCTGTCTTCATCTTTAAATTTTTTGGCCAAGGTCTGGAATTTTACAGCACACACCCGAGACCCTTCCCCCACCTTCACCGCTCCACCTTTCCACGCCGACAGCCACCGCACCGTGGCCGGAGTTGGCCGACCACCACCCTTAGATCGAAGCCGGCGACCTCCTCTTCCTCCCTGTACCGGTGGTTCACCGTAAAACGACCCAGATCGCCGGAAATTGCAGCGAAACCGAAAGCTCGTGCAGCCCGTGCACTGTTGCGACACCACCTTTAGCCGACCAGATCTCACTGTTCCGGTGGAGTTAGGGAGCGTGCTTGGTACCGTTGGAAAGCTGGTGCGACGATCTACATTTTGGTACCAAGATTGACCCCGGAGACTGCCGTATCACGTCGGAAAAAGGCCGCGAAGTCTCGGCAAAAACCACCCGCGACAGCCACCTTTCCACCTAGATCTACTCCGATCGCCGTTGAGTGGCACGGCACAGCCACCACCACGAGGTTCAGACTGCGCAGACGACCAGATCTGCACTTTCCCGAGCTCCGACGACCACCACACGCGCCACACGCGCAGCCCGTAGTTGCTGCCACGCGGCACCGCCGATCTGCCCCACCGCCGGCGAGTGGTGGTGCACCGCCCATCTAGGAAGCTCCGCCTCGTGCCGGTGAAGCTAACCCAGGATCCCTTTCCTGCCGCCTCCGCCATTTGCACCCCAAACGGACTCAATCTATGGCCGGATCTTCCTCCCCTCCGGCGGAGCCACCGGCGACGACTGAGTGCTCACCACCCGTACCAACGCGTTCCTAGGGTCGTGGGCAAGCTTGCCGCACAGTCAATTTGATCCAATTTTAGTCGGATTCAAAAATGCCCAATTCCGGTTGAGGTTCGATCTTCGGGAATCGATTCTGACCATTGGCGAGAACGAATCTTGAAATTGAAGGTAGATTCTCATTCTTTGCATCTTCAATTTCATTTCGGTATAAAGTTTGTTGAAATCGGACTTGAAACGGGAAAATCCATGTATTTTGGGAATTTTTGCCGATTTGGGACATTTTTGTAAATTTCAAAAATATTGGGCTATTTTCATGATTACTGACAATGTTGGACAATCTTAGTAAATAGTGTTTTAATCTTGTAATTAGAAACTCAGAGGACTTTTATGAGCTTTCGGTTAATTTTCGGATTTTAAAAGATAGTTTCAGTAAATTCTTTTTAGGTGCTCGTACGCGATCGAGGGCTGGACCGGAGATCCAGCAGGAGCACGCGTCAGATCTGTGAGTGCATTTATTTTCTAAACGTTTTGGGATTATATATTATTATGATGTAATCACATACGATTTGTTTTAATTGAGTTTTTTTGTGCATTTTAAATTATGCTTATTAAATATATTATATACTGATTTAAATGGTTGATGATTTAAAACTATATATGCATTTGAGATTTTAATGAAATTTATATGAGATTGATGTTTTAAATGGTATTTGGTGATTTATGGAATTTAAGAAATTTTTGGGGCAAATTTTTGATATTCGAAAAATATTTGATTGTTTTAGTAAAAAAATTTTCAAAAGAGAAGAGTTTGGAAAATTGTTTTAAAATAAAAGGATTTGAAAATTTATGATATTCGGTGATGGATGATTTTGAGGAGTACCACACGGTATCGAGATGTTGATTGAGATGTATGATTATTATGCGCGCTATATAAATTATTATGCCATCATCTGCTGCGAACACGTGTCGGGAGAGAGATTATGAGGATCCTGCCATGACGGATTTGGGACGCCGGTTCGTTGTGATGAGTTTACCCCCCTCCCCCGCCTGTGACGCCATCAGGACGCTGAGGGTCACACGGTACGATACTATGCTGTGGTACCGATTTGGATTTATATGGATTGGATTTATACGATTTGGATTTATATGGATTGTTTTATATGATTTGGATTTATACGATTTGGATTTATATGATTTTCGATTCACGGTTGCAGTTATGATTTTGTATTTAAGGATTTTGCCTCATGGTTTTAGATTGTGGATTTTGAATTTATGGGTTGGAGCCCATGGTATTTGGTTTTAAATCGGTTTTGGATTTAACAAATGTTTCTACTTGCCATTGTATACAAACATGATTTACAAATAAATTTGATGTTTCTTGTTGAGATTATATTTATGGTTTGAATGATTGATTCGTGATTTCAATGATCGTTTTAAGTTACGTTTTTGCCCCATAAACCGTTTTATAATGATTTTAATGATTTTGGGGATAAAACTAAGGCGTTTGCGAAATGATTTTCAAAACGGGGAACTTTTCAACTGAGTGACGTAAGGTTTGAGTGTAAAGAATTTAAATACTGAACTTATATTTTGTAGTTATCTAGGAGCACTCACGGAGATATTTATATCTCACGTTTTGTGTTTTTAACTTCGTTCCCTAGGTCCTAGCTGCAGGTTCTCATGAGCTACCATCGGCATTGCATCAGCTTATCGCATTCGCACTCGACTTCCGCTACTACTTCTTCTTATGTATTAAATCATGTTCTCTTTATTCTGTTTATTGTTGGATTTGTATAATTTATATTTTGTTATCTCACTTAATGATTATGTCATTCCCACATTCTCCCTAATCTGTTATGTTATTTATTTCAGTACGGCTAGTTGTTTGTTGCAATGCATATCTTATCTACTTTTCGTCATATTTATTGATTTATTGTTTATTAAACCTTTTTCGGAGAAGGATTCTGTCGGCTACCCCGAAAGTTTCTGGTGGAATCTTCCTCAGGTGGGGCCTCTCCGGAGAATCTGGAGGGATATCCGGGGGGATCCTGTCATTTTCTCTAACATTGTACTATTAGGCTAATTAAAATTTGAAAAGTGATGAAATAATTTAAAAAAATTAAACATAATGTAAATAATTTGAAAGAAAAAAAGAAGATTATTTTTCATCAATTTGACACGAAACTTTTAGTTGGTTAAATACTTACTTGAATATAGCTTACTTCACTCTCTATATGAACTTTTTTAAAAAATTCAACAGCCTAATTATATAAAATATAACTTATACTTTTAGATTTTGATAATAAAATTCTAAGTGTCAGAATAAATCTACAAAAAGAGTCAAATTAAAACTAAAAAAAGAAAAAAAAAAGGAAAAAAGATAGATAAATAATATAATAAAATAAAAAAATTGAATAGAAATAAATTCGAAGGGTTTAGATACTAGGGATAACATGTGAATTTGGTTAAAAAAAAATGTGAATTTTGTTAAAAAATTATACACTTGTATTATTATTTTAATTAATGAATTAATTATCATTCAATAATACTATTTTTGTTATTATCAACGAGTGCTATAATAATTTAATTATAAAAGATATGATTGTCATTCAATGTTTTTTCAATTTTTATAGTTAAATTAATAAAAAATTTAATAAATAAGTATATCTTGAATTTTTATTAAAAATTTACATGATTTTTTTTATAATTTTCACAATTTCTTTTGCATTTTTATCAATATTGATATTTTATCAATATTTCTATCAATTTTTTTTTGTATTTTTGACCATTAATATTTTCATCAATTCTGATATTTTCATCATTGGTGCTGGACACTTAACTTTAAAATTTGAAATATTAGTCCAACATGAATTCTTTTCTCAGCCTTTAAAAGCACAACTCCAACTTAAATTTTTGGCATGGGACTAAATTGGGTTACCCAAATTTACACTTCTACTTTTATAAAAATAAAAAGTGACTGAGTTTGACATGAAAACTATTTGAAAATGATTTGATAACTAATTTATTAGTGTTAACACGACTAATACGATTATAAATGAATCTCTAATAAGTTAATATGTTACTTAAAATTAACACAAATTTACAAGAATATATTAAATTTATACATAAAAATCAAGAATAATAATAAGTAAATATATATTTTAATATATGTTATAATGTAAATAAAAAAAATAATCAGAAAAAATACCTAAAACAATTTATAAATGAATCTCAACTATATTCGCACCCTTGCCAACTCGAATAGTCAAAATATATTAAAGTCCATAAAAGGATAACAAAGCAGGAGAACCCCTCCTAAAAGTCTCATTTGGCCTCATTAATCAGAAAATAATTACCAGAAAAAATAGTATTAAAAAAAGAGAAAGAAAATAAATAAAACAAACTAATTAATTAGTAAAGCGAAAAGATCTATCCCAAGCAAGATCCTCCCTATGAGTCTTTTGACAAGTATCCAACAATATAAACACCACGAATCATCAATACCAGATAGTGTACACTTGGACAAAATATCAGCAATATTTTTTTTGCCTTCTCAAAAAATTTGAGAAGCACGAAAAAGAACCGAATCAATGATATGCAAACATCTAGATCACCTAGCCCACAAACGCCAAAGAACAGAGTCCAAATGGGAATTCAACATAATCATCTTTCTAACCTATTGGCGACCTCAGTTGCATGCATGGCCACCATTAATTCAGCTTTAAAACCGTAATGATGATCTAAAGTAATAGATAAACATCCATTTACAAAACCGCTATTATTACGAAAAATGCCACTTCTTCCCGCCAAAATTTTCAAAATGCTCATTGGGATTTTATGGTAAAGACTTCAATAAAAACTAAAAAAATTATAATTTTCTTCATAACTAATCGCTAGAAAAATTTAGATTTCAAATGAGACCGACTCAGTGGTATGACCGCATCCACACCTATAACTGTTATACTTTTTGTTTTCTATTTTTTTTTTTTTTTTTTATTTAAGAGATCAAACATTTGTACATGAATAATAAATGACTATTCTGGTAATAATTTATTAAAAAAAAACATCTATCAAAATGGATCTCATTTTATAAGTAAATTAAAATTGGTTTTGATTTGGTGTTTCTATTTTTTGTTTCGTTTATGAATTTCTCTAAGTTAAATCTATTTTACAAAATTAAAGTATTTTTTTATAAAAAAAATTAAAAAATATATGCTACATAGCAAAGTGAAATTAATTAAGCACATCCATACATCATGAACAAATCAATTTGTCACGGATAAATCACCATGGAGACTTACAAGCTAGGTGATATTTTAAATGGTTAATTATTATTAAAATTTTACTTTTTTTTTATTAAATTTTTAATATTAAAAAATAAAATAGAATTAAATAAGTTCATTTAAAATTAATTATATAAACTGCAATTTCACTAATAATGATAGTTATTAGTGACAAATAACAAAATTTTACATATATATATTTGAGCACAAAGATAATCTTCTATCGTTATCCATAGATTTGAGTCCCATGAATATTGGTTTATCCAAAAACATGAGGCTAGGGATGAGGCTAAGAAAATATATTAAAAGGTATAGAATTGACACTGCACGATTAAGATTCTTAATTTACTTTTTATTTTATTATTGAGGACAGGATTCTTAATTTATTGGATGTATGATTTCTAACTTTCAAAGACACTGAGAGGACACTGAAAGTGACACTAAAACGAGAGTGCCACTTCGGGATTCAGCTTCGACGCAACGCCAACATAAAATATATCTAACATGTACAGCTTCGGAGTATCTTTTGGATCATTAAGAATCCATTTGAAAGCACTAAAGTTAAAGCTTCTTTTGCAAATTGTGTTCCTATTTAGGTATATACATATTTATTAATTTATTCACAAGTTTATAGCGGATCAACAATACTTCTGTTCAAAATTTAAATTAAACTATTGCAGCAAAAAAAGAAGAAGTTAATTTAGAACTTTTTTAATTAATAATAACCTTTATGCTACTGGTTTTTTATTTTTATTCATTTGATAGATTAAGCTATTAACTAAATTAATGATGAATTATGATAAACATTTTTTTTTTTTGATTGGGAGATGAAAATTTAATATTCAGTGATGTTGAACTTCTAATATAAAAATGAACTTCAGTAATTTTATTATTAGATCAAATCTACTAGTACTATTATGATAAACATTTATGATGACAAATTTTTTATTTATTAAAATATGCTTTGATATAGGGGATTCTCAATTTTAAAACTTAAAAGGCAATATAATAAATGGAAAAGATTAACAATTAAGCTTATTATATGTTATTCATGAAAACCCACATAAATTGCTTCTAATTAGTGTCAAATTAAATCCACAAAATGTCCAATTAATGTGGCAAAACATGTAATAACTTTATTTTGTTTTTTTTTCCATGCTATATATTCATAGCAGTCAATCCCAATCCACAAACTTAAACCTAATCCCATGTTGGTAAACCTACACTGAAAGACCACCTAGATATTGGTGAACAAAATTTGTGGAGGAAAACGAACCGAAAAATATCCAATTTACATACAACCGAGCCAAAATGGTTTATATTTCTTTATGTTTGAAAAGGGTTTGTTAAAAAGAATGCATGGGATAGATAGCGAAAATGCATTTGCAGTCTTTCTACATTTTCTTCTGAAATTATTAGAAATTTCTCATCCTTTTACAGTTTTATAGGATCAAGATGCTTTTTTCCCCCCTCTATTTTAAATAACAAATATAATTAATCTGTGTTTCACTTACAAAACACAGTGGAATGTTAGTATAATTTTTTTTCCCCCTTTCTAAAAACCTGTCACATCTAAATGGTATTTAGCTTTCTTACGTGTCTATTAGAACCTTTGACATTTTACTTTTTTTTTTTTTTCAGTTTTATATAAGAAAGAATATTGAAAAGTATTGGAAATTAATCATCTGAGACCCTTAATTATAAGCTAAAGGTGAAAATCAAGAAGGTACATATACATTACTTCTTTTTTCCTTCTTTTTGAAAAAAAAAAAAAAAAACCTAGCCAGATACTATTTTGGCAAAACAAGGTACAAGGAGGAAAATCAAACTTTTTTTTTTTTTTTGACAAAGTGAAAATTCAGAAGCATATAGTTTGTATATAGAACTTTGTAAGAACTTAAAGAAAAAAAAATGGTCAAATTTTACGGTGGGACATTTTGCCCTCGTTTGACGGAGTTGAATAAGGCAAATCTTTTTAACTTGACAATGATGGAGTGGGGCATACTTTGCACAGAAGTGGGAACAGCTTTTAATGTTTAAAATTATCAACAATGTCTTCTACTACTACTCTATTGCATATTAATATTGTTTAAAACTCGAACTAGATGAATTATTTAATTTATTAATATATATATATATAGTATATATATTATAATTTTATTAGTTAATATATTAATATATTTAAATATTTATATTAATGATTTTTTTTTAAATAAATATAATTAAATATGAATTAATCAATTAATGACATATATATTTTTAATAAATATATTAATTGACTTGACAGTATTTCTAATATTATTTTTAAAACTTTATAATGTTTAAAACTCTAATAATTTAGACCAAAAAATCTGGTTGGGCCATCCCGACAGAAATTATCACACTTTTTCTTTTTCTTTTTATGGAGATAATGTTTTTATTTTTTTCCCTCATCCTCTCTTCCAACTAACATTCTACAATTATAATCATTTGATTAGTTTCAATTTGAGTCAATTACGCCGATTTAACGTGCTTAATTTATGATTGGAAATTAAAATTAAATAAAAATATATATACTGTTCCAAATCATTTTAATCAATTGACATCAATATAAACATTGTTGGTACAAGGGTACCTTATGTTCTTATCAGTATATGATAGTATAAAATAAGATCAATAGATATAGAAAACTTTTTTCTTTATGAAGAAAATACAACTTTTTTCTTTATGAAGAAAATACAATTAACACTTATTTAATTAACATATAAAAATTGATAAATTAAATAAAGTTGTTTCGTGATATGTAGTTTTCCTTGAATATATATATATATATATATATGTATATATATATATCCAATTAAGATCATTAGATATAATTAAAAACAGTTTTTTTATTATGAAGAAATATACTATAGACTTATTTTGCTACTATACAAAAGTTGATAGAAAAAAAAAATTATGTATATATATATATTTGGAGGGCTTAATTAAGGATAATTTTCTCTGCTCGTTTCTAGTTTGCTATTGTTGGAAACTATATAAAGACGCAGCCAAATGTCTTATCTTATTGAGTTTCCTTATTTGGTACCACTGATGTTTATTACTAGTGAAAATCCTACTGATAAGGCAAATATTGATTAGTTGCATTGAATTTTATTTTATTTTTTTACTTTAGCTAAAAATTCAATATGTGAAAATGAACTTTTTAAAATAGTCAATTAAAATGTCAGGTAGGCATACGACCAATCTCTTTCATGATAAGTTAGCAAAAAAAAAAAATCTCTTTCATGATGATTATCAATAGTGATAAATAATTTTTTGTCAATATAATTGATAGAGCTCTATGCATAAGCTACCACAGAAGCTAGGTAGCTAGCCAGTGTAAATGCTCTATTCTCTTCGAGCGACCAAAATGAGTCATATTTTGACATTTACTGTCTTGTAAGTAGGGCATTCGTCTATGCTCGAAAAAATTAAAGTTTGGAGTGGTAGAAATCCTTAATTATAAAAATTACGACTTTTCCCCGTCCCTAATATTGTTTAGAATTTCATTAAGTAGGAAAAATCTCAACTTAAAGTAGTAATTAGAAAATAATCATACGATCATTATAATTAGATAAGGACGTTATGTACATCCTTGCTTAAAAAACAAGCATAAACGTTCAAATTATCTGTCATCACAATCTACATGTCAATCAAATCCATCTAGGTTAAGTTTCCAAAATAGAGCTTGGTAAATTTTTTGGAAAATTCCAACCCAAAGAAAGAACTTAAAAAAAAAAGTAATCATAGATGAGAGGACTGAGGTTTGAAAAGAACTGCTATAGTTTGTTCGCATTTACTTTTATTTATAAATTTTATTATAATTTATTTTTTATTTCATGGAAGTTCACATTTGCTAGCTTTATCCACCAAGAAAGCAGCATCTATATAAATCAAACTTTAAGTAGTTTGTTCACATTAACCTGATCCCTATAACTCTCTCTCTCATGTCAAACTGTCTGACAACTTTTTTTTTTTTTTTTTTTGTAATAAAAACTGTGATAACTTTTAGAGGAAGAGTGGACACAAAGTTACATACTTTGTTTTGTACCGACTTGATTTTTTTAAAATCAAGATTTAAATCAAGACTTTTGATATTGTTTTACATTTGGATCGGGTTTTTTTTTTTGTTTTTTTAGTTTAAGTGATATAATCAAATATTAGAATTTAATATTTTAATTTCAAAAAATTAAATCGTCTTGATTTAAAACTAACTATCAATAAACATGCTCAGAAAAGAAAAAAAATGAAGTTGAAATGGGATAACTATGAAACATATGCATACAAGGGATAAGAGAGTATATTTTAGTTTTCATGTAACAATTTTCCAATGAGAGAATCTTTGTACAAGTTATATTGTTAGAGATATGATGTGACTAGTGCTATATGTTGTTATTTCACCGTGTAGGTTTTAATTAGTTTTTTAGTTCTCTTTCAAAGAGAGAATGATAGTTTCTTTGTCGATAGCCTAATGACCAATCCTCTAGTTTTTTCAACAAATGTTCAAAGTTGGAATCCTCCTAGCTATTACGATATTTAAAAAAAGAAAAAAAATGTCTTATATATGTTAGATTTATGATTTTGGTCAATAATCTTTTGTGATAATTCTCTCTATATTTCAATTTAAATTAAATTTGATTGTAAGATAAATCTAGATAATAGTGGTTATGTCTGTTAAAATTTTATTTTAAATTGAAAATATTAGTTTGTTTGGGTTTATATTTTTTTGTACGTACAAATATTAAAAAGAATCCAGAGAATAAATTTTTCCAAATTAATTCAGAGATAATACGTATAAACATCGAGTGAAAAATATTAGAGAAAATGTTCATTCTCTAATATTTTTGGTTTATTCCCTGAGATATAATAGAGACCACACTCTGCTGTACTATATGAGATTAGTCCTGGAAGATCTTGCAGATCGGTGGTAGATCTCAGTAGCAGTAGTAAATCCTAGTAGCAGTAGCAGATCTAGTGGTAGATGCGGTAGCAGATTTAGTGATAGCCTATAGATCCAGGTGCAGATCATAGATTCGGTAGAATCATTATACCATACATCAAATTCAGAAAGTCTGCGAGGTATTTTGTTTTACTTTTCATATGATTCAGTCACATATTTTCTTGTGAGTTAATGATTTTACGCTTCCGCAAAATATATTTTTTTTACAATATGTCCAAAGAATATAATGATTAACATTAATTAGAGTATACATATAGTTTTAATTTTCTGGCAACAACCTCTTTTGAATTAGAATAGGAGATATGTTGATTTGCAATTACATTTGCCAAGTCAATATGTCTTCCATTATAATTTAGAAAAATAATCGATAGAAGAAGAAAACAATATATATATATACACACACAAACATTAAAATGGTAATAAAAACAATTATATAAGAAATGGATAAGAATTAATTTGTTAGCATTGTGTGGAAAGGATCCATAAGCAACTTTATAAGCATCTAACAGGTACATTGCATGAAGCACATAATCAAGGGCTTACACGATCTTTGAATGCTGCGTAAATGCTAAGAAATTTGGATTAACTATGAAAATAATTAAAACCATTCCATAATTAATATTATACATACACAATTATTCGAAGCGTGGTTGATATTAGTCTGAGTGTCGTTTGGTACAATACCAAAAACAATACCGTAATCTTTCCAACTATACCCAATCAGGGAAAACAAACCTTGACTAATCAATGTCGAGTGGGACAACTTGACCACCATTATTCATCATGAAGATTGCCGAATCATAAACATCACTTCATATATAGTTTACTTTTTAAAAACGTTGCTACAATATCTAAAAATTTAAATTTTTTGATCGAGTCCAAGTATTTCTCACATTTCCATTTACTTGGATGATGTCCCTCGATCAAAATTGACTTTCTCCCACCAAAGACTTTATTGATACATGCATATAGGTTAACAAGGGGATTAGAGGTCTCTAATAGAAAAAAAAAAAAAAAAAAAAAAAAAAAAAAAACACTTAAACACTATGTTATACCATTTTATATGTACAACATATGGTAATCATGTGCAATATAAAATGGATAATCATATGCAATATCAAAATAAAACATATTGATCCTACAAACTAATTGTTGAGTATCAAATTATGAATAGTTTATTGAACCATGTAATTCATACAGTAGTTTGTATTTAAATTTTCACTTTCAAACTAATTTGGAGAACGTAGAGAAGCGCAAATTCAAACCGATAGAATTTGTATATATGATGACCAAGGATTAATGGACATAACTAATTAATTACAGGTCATATGTTATATATAATGCAAACCACATATCAAGTTTATACTTTAATGGTGAAAAACAAGGTTACAAAAATTCATAATTTGAAAATTAATTAATAAAAAATAATCAATAACAATACAATCACTTAAACAAATAAAAGAAACAACATAGGAGGACAACAAGATTCTTGAAGAAGATGTTTGAACAACAAAAAAGAAAAATTGCAATGAGTGAGTTCATGAGGGTCCCGATCTCTCTGCAGAAACAAAAACAAACAAAAAAAGCTTATAAAAGGTGCACGCCTAGAGACCATAGTGGGCAAAACAAAGTAAAAGAGAGTTTCAACCTCCCAACTAACTAATCAAACTGCTTTGGAAGAAAAAAGTAAGTGGTCGGCTTACCCAAATTCATCCTAGTGCTATATAGTGTCCCACTAATACCGCAATGCCACGTCATCCACAAGGCATACCACGCCGCCTTGTTGCACATACTGCAATAATATTTAATTGGTTCTAGCCCTACGCCCTTACCCAATATCTACTTCCCGAATATGTAATTTCAGCCGTTGGTTTTGTGTTTGGCTAATCCTAGCCTTTGATTTCTTTGGGCACGCACTTTCAGCCGCAATTTTATGAAGCCAACGGCGAAATGGGAGGTCCGGCTTTCACGTGCTTTCCCACTTCATCCACTCCTCCACTACTTATATAATTCGAGGAGAAAAATATAATATTTTCGTTTTTAATAATTTGCCCTTCTTAATTTGAGTTAATTACGAGGGTTGCATTTTTTGTATCCTTTTGGATTTTCGGCTAGGCTGGAATCTCATGTACTAAAACAGTAGATACCAAGATATTTTTTAAAATAAAAATAAAGAATAATAAATAAATAAATAAAGCCCAACTAATCTTCGATCAATCAATCTGAACCAAAAGGAATAGAAGGAAAAACTGTTGGAATGGGATCTTTGTTACTATCAAAGGAAACAAGTAAAATTGACTAAGAGTGGTAATTGAGAAGGAAAAAACTAATAATATTATTCCATATGCAAGTTTGAGAGCTATGATTCGAGTCTTAATACATTTTATTAATTTATCAGTTTGGATAATTTTATACAGCTATATTATATTTTGCAGAGTTTATAGTCTGATGTTTATAACACTGTAAAAAAAAAAAAAATTGTCTATTTCAAATTGTTTTTTTGTTTTGGTTTTAAGAGGTGTTTTAATAATGATTTAAACTTAATTTTAATAAAGTCAAATCATTCTATGAGTATTTTCTCCCAAAAAAATTTAAGTATTTTAACTCCCTAACTTTTCCTATTCTCATATGTCTTTTAAGTAAAAAAAATTCTGGTCAAGGATAAGCTTCTATTGATCCTAGCAAATTTATTTATGCCTAGCCAATAAAACAAAAAACAAAAAAAATAAAAAAGATTAAAAAAAAGAAACAAAAATTAAATGTGCATAAAATGGACAATTATATATAATGCCATTCCAATGGTGCAGTCAAGAAAAGTGCAAGTAAGGATACCCCATGCATATTTGTCTTGTCGGAAGTACTAGAACTTTTAGCCTCCATTAGAACAGCACAAAACTAATAAAATAAAATAAAATAAAAATTGTAGTTTTATTCTTGTTAAACTAGAAAAAATTCCTTTTGAATTCCTAAACTCCATAAGAAGCTCCATTCTTTGTCAAAATACGGACACCAATTTTGTATCGTATGCATATTTTATACACGTTAAAATTAATTGTCCGCACCCCACAATTTTATATAGTTAAAGTTTCCAAAAAATTAGCACCTCATTATATTTTTTTCCGTTAATTAATTTTTGTTTCTAAACTCATAAATAGTCGGCCACAATGGAAAAAGGAAAAAAATGACGAGGCTGAACCTTCTCTTCAATAATACAATTTTCTGGTTCAAAATAAAACCACGTGAGTCTCTTACTTTGTTTCTATGCCAATTTCAATAATTCCAATTCATCATGCAAATAGACAAAGACAGACTATTATTACTGTCTTAAGCCCCCCCCGTGAATTAGCCTTGCTGGAGTGTGCTTGTTTTTCATTAACAACTCTAAATCAAAATTCATATATAAAGCTTCAGACTCCACGTGATAATCTAATAAATACATGTGAAACAAAAACATCAGGAGAATAACAAGATTTTATTATGACTAATTGATAACAAAAAAAAGAGAAAAAAATATTATTCGATAAGATTTTATAGCATTTTGTGGGCCATAGAGAATGCCATGGCATTCTCGTTATTTCAAAAACTGAAGGTGTCTTAATAAGTAATTGGGGAAAAAAAAGGTCCGCTATTTAAATCCAAGCTCAAAAAGTCTCAGCCAAACAAACACAGTTTCTCAAATCTCAAAATCTCATTCGCATTCCGAAAAACGACAAGCAGTATGAGAACTCCGTCTATGTTCATCGTCTCTCTTTGTTTGGCCACCACCTTAACCGTCGCATATCCAGAATCCCCATCCCCAACAAACGACTACGGAAACAGCACCGATTTCATCCGCACAAGCTGCGGAACGACACTGTACCCGAGGCTATGCTACACGTCGCTGTCTCGCTACGCAACCGCAATCCAGCAGAACCCGGCTCAGCTCGCACTCGTGGCCATGCACGTGACCCTAACCAAATCGAAGCACATGACCGACTACATCTCCAATCTCACACGCAAAGCCGAGTACGGAGCCGAGCCGCGAACCGTCTCGGCTCTCCACGACTGCTTCTCCAACTTCGGCGACGCAGTCGATGAGATCACCGGCTCGCTCAAGCAGATGAGGAATCTTGGGGGCGGCGGCGGACAGAGCTTGCGGTTTCAGCTGAGCAACGTCCAGACGTGGATGAGCGCGGCGCTCACGGACCAGGAGACTTGTACGGACGGGTTCGAGGACGTTCCGGATTGTCCGATTAAGAAGGACGTTTGTAATAAGGCGACGTACGTGAAGAAGTATACCAGCAATGCGCTTGCGCTTATCAATAGCTACGCCGAGAAATCGACGCCTTGAATGGCGGCGGCTATGGCGGACGACGGACGGGTTAATTTCTGACCGTTGGATACGGAGCTTGATTTAGTGATTGTGGAGCTCTCTGTACTATATAATTACCGTCGTAGCTGTAAAAGTCTGTAAGAGAAATGTGTTATATGTCTCTGTGCTTGGAGTGTGTGTGTGTGTGTGTTTTTTTTACTGTGGTAAATTGTGAAACTGTTTTCTGTATATTTTTGTTTTTTTTTTTTGTTTTGGTCAATTTAGAAGAAAAAGAAAAGTGTCCGTTTTATAGTTGAATCCGAGTCAGCTCAGTTTTGTTCTGAGTAGAGTACCGTCTACCGAGTTCAAAGTGGCTGTTTTTCTTTTTTTTTCCCTCTTTTATTCCCTTGATCTTTATAATACGACAAGTTCTAGTTCACGGGAGTTGAGTCCTACCGTATAATTCTGACGCGTGTAAGCGGTTCCGATAGTACCTCTTTTCTTTTTCTTTTTCTTTTGTATTTTTTTTGGTAATATTTTCTTTTTCTTTTGTATATGTAGACTATAGAGAGTCGTTGAACCTCTTTTGTCTTTATTTCTCATCATGTTTTTTGGGATGAATAAACACCCAATCTCATACTTGATGTGCTTTGTAAATTAAACAAATAAAATTGACAAAAGGTTACAAAAAAAAAAAATGACAAAAGCGTTTCACATTGAAATAAATTGTGATCTTAAAATAATTTATCGATTTTTTTTTCTTTCAAAACAAGAAAAATTCCATTTTTGACGAATTGAAACTGATTTGCACTTTACAGAACAAAGTTAATGCTTGTTTTGTGTGAAATAGGCATGCATATAATCTTAGAAAGGCTATTTTCATTGGCTGGCCCTACTCAAATTTTTAGTTTGGTAAAAGAACAACAATTATTCAGTTGAAGAATCTATATCTTTTTTCTTTTATAAATTGGTGAAGAATGGGTAATTGCTAATTGGACTGTCTCAAAATGGTTGAAGAATCTAGTTAGAAAGGAAAGAATAATAATACATTTTTGGACTGTACCATGTGTTTATAATAATTATTAGCAATTTTTTAATTTTTAAGAAAGGAAAGATAAAACCACTGAGAGTAAAGTACCCATAGAATATATTTAAAAAAAAAAAAAGTACCCGTAGAATAAAAAAAAATATGAAAAAATGATGATATAGTTGACTTTCCTTGTATGCTTTTTGATAGATGAGAAGATAAGAAAAAAGTACACATCATAATTCCTTTAACAATATATATATTTACATTATAATATTAATGATTTTCCTATTGTAATTACAATTCTAGATTAATCTTTTCCTGCAAAAACTTTTTTTTCTCCAGTAATATAATGATTATATAGGCCTGACAATGTATTGTGTTGAACCTTATTCGTATCGTGTTAAATTTTGTTCACTCTAACCCAACCCGTTAAGCTTTCGTGTTAAATCGTGTTCGTGTCGTGTTTTATTCGTGTTTACTAGATATGTACGTAAGTGTTTTATTTTTTTATTTCAATTAATATATATTGTCAAATGATAAATCATTATCAATTCATATCTATTAAGCCTAAATACATATTTAAATGATATGCTAAACATCTTAAAAAATATATATTAACATACTAAAATTCAACATAAATAATAACTGTGAATTTAAAATATATAAAATATTACGAATTAAAGCTATATTAAATATTTATCATGACTAAAAAGTAAAATATCCATTTCAATTATAAATTTAAAAATTCAAAAAATTATAAAACAAACTAAAATTAATTTAAAAATATTCAAAATATTATAAACCAAACTGAAATTGCACATCCAATATAAGTAATGAAAAAAAATAGAATCTAAAATAATATATTAATATATAAATAGATATAAAAATTGTCATTTTCTAATGAAATAAAATATGAATTTTATAGTTTTCTAAAACTAAAAAAAAAGTAATGTAAAAAGTTAAGTATAAAAAAATAATTAAATTAATATTTCTTTTATCGTGTCTTATCGTGTTAACGTGTTCCAACCCGTTTCAATCCGTTTTCTTATCGTGTCTTATCGTGTGACACTGATATCAACCCGACCCTATATTGTAGACCCAAATCCGCAAATTATCGTGTCGTTTTGTATCGTATTATCATGCTGTGTAATATTTTGCCAGGTCTATGATTATATGTTGTTTCATGTAATTAATTAATTGTTATACATATGGTGTGTTTAAATAACATTTTAAAGAATACATGTAAAATTTTAACTTTTTAGACCATATATGTGCGGTATAATATTGGGATATACTTACTGATCAAGTTAATATATTCAAATTAATTATCTATCAATTTTACTAGTTAGACTACGTCAACCATCTTTCATTTCAAATGTAGAAATTGAAGTAAAATTATAGGTATATTAAATCAACTCTATACAATATTAAAAGGTACTTAATCGGGGGGGGGGGGGACGGATCGCGTAGATTAAAGTAGTAATTTAGAGGGCGGCTTAACCGGTAGCTTGCTATTTAAATTACCCCTTTGCATATTTTTGAGGTGGACAGAGACATTAAAGTTCGGAAAGATTTTGAAAAGTTAAAAACAATTTTTAGAAGTTAAAATTTATGTTTTAAAATATTTAGATAATTTTTGAAAGTGTTTATGATTTTAAAAAGTTTTTTAATCAAAACTAATAAAAAATAAATTTTTTATGAAATCCTTTTAAAAGAGCAGAAAAAAACAAAAACAAAAATTATAGAGTCTAAAATATGTCACTTTTGTAAGAAAATAAAAATGGAAGTAACAAATGACTGCTTTCGTTGTAATTAGGAACAAATTGTACTGTATGTACCATTCACAATATACAAAAAAGTTCATTTTAGCATAATAAAATAACAATTTATAGTGATACTTTAAAAAATAAAAAATAAAAATAAAAAGACAAAAACAAACGTCATAAGTGATCTGGTTAGGTATATACATGATTTAAAAATAGCTTCATATACAAATATATATTAATATTTGAACTAAGGGAGACTATCACTACTAGAAAATAGGGTCAACAATGATTGTGAAAAATCGACGTCGTAAATATTTACACGACGGACACAAAACTGTCGTCTAATGAAGCGTCGTTAATAGTCATAAAACATCGACGACGGTTCAAAACCGACATCTAAAACCACGCTGAAGCCACGTAGATGTCCACGGGGCAAATATATAGAAGACGGTTTAAGATTGGAACCGTCGTCTATGTTAACTATAGACGACGGTTTCTACATAAAACCGTCGTCTATGTTTTTTTTTTTTCAGCGGCTTTTAAATAAATTTAAAAAAATTATATTAAATATATTCTAATTACAAAACTCTTATACAAAATTACTAATTAAACCAAAACTCTCATATACAATTTTCACACTATATATGCACGGGTAGTTCATACATATCATCGAGTTTAATACATATCATCGGATTTCAATAATATCACCGGATAATTTATACAATTTTCGATTATATACACAATATACAAATTAACAACCAACTTAACAAATACATTCAATATTCAAACAAAATAATGCATTATATTCAATATTTAAACTTTTCAATGTACGGATTCAAACATTTTCACAGAATAATGCATTCACAATTTGTTAAAATCAATTTAAATAGATTGTCGAGTACTAGTTTTTGTGAAATGAAGAAGTAATCCGACCACAATGGAGAAGATGAGAAAACGGCGACCACAATGTAGAAGATAAGCAAATATCGGCGGGTGCTTTAGGATTTCTAAAGAAGTGAGGGTGGGTGCTTTAAGGTTTCTAAAGAAGTGAGGGAAAATGAGAGAGGAAGATGTGTGTAAAGAACAAAACATGGAGTTAAAAACGACGGTTCAAAGCTAGAACCGTCATTTTTACCCAAATGACACGGCTACAAAATGACGCCATTTTGATAAAGATGATTTTTTTTTTTGGGTGCGGTAGTTTTTACCCAGATAAAAACAACGGGTCCATCCAGGCTCGTCGTCTTTTTTTTTTCTCCAGGGATGAGTAAAAACGACGAATCTAGTTTAGAACCGTCGTTTTTACCCAGATAAAGACAACGATTCCTTTTTAGGAACTGTTGTCTATTCTCTACAAAGAGACACGTGGCAGCAACGTGGATACCACGTGTCTTAGGTATTTATAGACAACGGTTTCTTTATAAACCGTCGTCTTTGATTAAATTATAGACAACAATTTTGTTTATAACCATCGTTGATTATTTTTTTATACGACTGCCTGTCGTCTTTATTATCTGCCAAAGTTAATAACTGTCGTATTAGTGTATCAACGTTGATTTTCTTTGTTAACCGATGTCTATATTAAAATAAAACCGTTGTCGATAGCTTATTTCTATAGTAGTGTAATAACCACACTTTACTACTTACTGATCCTTAGCTTTCATTCATATAATTAATATGATTAATGGATGCATTATTATGTATATTTTAGAAGAAAGCTATATACTGGCAAAACTATACTTGCACTCAATCAAATACAAGTATAACGAACAAAATCAAGCAATGATGTTTTAAAATATTATCAAGAAAAGAAATCGTAATTTTCCAATCACTTCTGTCTCCCATGACAACGATATAATAATGTCATATAATTAAAGGCACTTTATTTTCTCATTGCTGTTAGTGTTTATGAGATATCATATAAAAGAGGCAATCATGGAAATGTGCCCTAATCACACCCTTTTTGTTTTGAGGACCCAAGTAATATTCACAGCTTTCCTGCTAATTAATTAGCTGGTAGTATATGGTCATCGTGAACCAAAGATTTTATTTGATTTTTAGGGTTATATTATATCCAATTGCATGCATGCTATCTCATAATTTCATTCAATTATTATGTTTCTTCTTTCACCTTTTCCATCCAAACAAACAGAAACAAAAAATGTCGTTCATAGGAAAAAGAGGAATTGAAAAAGATCGATGCAGAATACATAAATAAAAATAAAATATCCTTTTGGATGGCTTATTTGAGTATATTAAAAAGTTTATTATATATGTTGATTTTTTTTAAATGTAAATGCACTTTATTATTTTTTAAAAATAAATTTATTTACATAAGAGTTTGTATAATTAATTTGTGTAATTGATATTCAATAATTAAAAAAAAAATTGCACATTTATTCAATTTAATTAAAATTAATAAATTCTGTCAACTTAATTAGAAGTCACGTGCATAATAAATAACTCTCAAAATTATTTTTTTTCATTTTTAAATGTACCAGAAATTAAAAAAAAAAAGTCAAAAATTTTAATTTTTTGTTTTTTAATTTTTGGTACGATAAAAAATGAAGAAACTAATTTTGAAAATCACATTTATTATGCACGTAATTTTTAAATTGATGAAATATATTCAATTTTAATTAAATTAGATAAATATTCAACTTTTTTTTTAAATTACATAGTAATGCACAAATCAATTATAAAAGTTTTTATGTGTACAAATTTAATTTTAAAATATACTAAAGTGTATTAAAATTATTTTTAAAAAAAAATATATATTTACACATGTTTTATGAAGAATAAGCACTTATGTGCCATTGATTTGTTTTACCATTATATAGATATATTGAACTTAAAATCTGTAGCTCTAATATAATATTTAACCACAACTAATCAATATCACTATTTTCATAAACTCAAATTTTCTGTAAAACAAATTAAAATTGAGTTTATATACTCCGACAAAAATTGGATCATAGAAATCAATTAAGCTCATGCATGAACCCAATCTTTGGCGTGACTGCTGAGTTTGAGGATATGCAATTAAAAGTGATATGCACGTTTTGTGGTCTTAATTAATTGGGGATGTACGTTTGGTGACATGTCTCTGCCTAATCCGGATTGTAAGACACTAGCTAGCTGCACCAAGGAATCGCGCTTAATTTGTTTTTGCTTAATTACATGTATGTCTTTCCTACTAAGGTTTCCAGATCCCCATTTTTTTATTATTATTCTTCGCAAATTCTGGACTCACCTCACCAAAATTTGCCACGTTCACAACAACAGCAAACGAAAATGGTTTGTTGTAAATTAAAAAAATTATATTAGGTCAAGCTAGAAGAAAGGGGACGACATATTGATGGAGATATAATAAAATTTGCAGTTTTATAATTATTGAGTTAATTAAGGGAGTTAGCATAGCAGCAGTATTAATTATTATCTGTATATATATAATATAAGTGCAGGCTGATATCCCAACACCCTAAATAAATAATAATAAAAAGTGCAGGCTAGCAATTGACTTTCTATAATGTGGCCAATATTGTTTTTCAATGTCAAATGAAAAATATAATTATATTTAATTTAATTTTCTTAACAATGTGTAAAATTGAAATTTGCTTTTATAGAAAAGAGGAGAATTGAAATGATCATCTTAACTAATCGAAGAGACAATGAAACTGCTAATGATATCAATTTGTCTAAAGTAAGAATATCTTAGAATTGTGTACATATATATATATATATTAAATTTGGTTGGATTGACCAATTAAACTTTTGTGTTTATTAAGAAATATATATGCCAAAATTTGTTTCAATTTTAACAAAAAAATTTGTTAATAGATCACTAACATTATTACCTTAGTTTTATCATTGTTATTTGTTAACAGAAAAAAATGAAAAGTCTAATTAGCTATTAATGATAATAATTCCCCTTTCTTTTTTTACAGCATCAATATATTAAATCTTAACCATTTGTTTTTACATAAATACGACATAATAACAAAATTGTCTTTAACATTGACATCTTTTCTTCTAATTAAGCTTATAACTATCGTAACCATGCATCAATCAGTAGTAGAATATAATATCGGAAAGAGTTAAATTAAAAATATCATCACTTTGAAATGATATCAAAATATATTAAAAAATTACAATAATCATATAATTAATTATAATCTTTGAAAAATGAGAAAAACATAATAATATATTTTTTTTTTCCAAATCGTTAGTATTATCTTAAATTTAAACATATATCTGACTCTTAGTGTTAGAGAGTTGAATTTCTGCTTTTTCCAAAAGTTTAAGCTGATAAGACGTGGTCTTTCATTTTTTTAAGCATTTTTTTAACATTCTCCCTCACATGTAGGCTCGATCTCTTTTGGGTTCATTTGGGTCATAACATGTATTTTTAATTTTTTTTGGATAGAGTTGTTGAGTTTGAAACCCAAGACTTTAAGACATGATGTCCAAAAGTTTAAGCTCATGGAAAGTGGACTTTTATTTTTCTTAAGTATTTTCTCTAACACTTTCCCTGACATGTAGGCCTGATTTTTTTTGGGTTCATTTGAGTCCTAACCATATGTTTTTAATTTTGTTTGGGTGAAGTTATTAAGTTTGGAACCTAGGTCCTCAAATTTTTAGACTTTGATACCAAGTTGAATCTCCAATTCTCTCAAAAGTTTAAGTTGATGAGAAGTGAACATTTATTTCTTTTAAACATTTTCTCTAACACTCTCTCTCACATGTAGGCCGACATCTTTGAGTTCATTGGGATCTTCTGTGTTTTTAATTTTTATTGGATGGAATTATTAAGTTTGGAACTTAGAACCGTAAGAGCTTAGACTTTGATACCAAATTAAATTTCTACTTTTCTTAAAAATTTAAACTTTTAAAAGAAATAGAGATTCAACTCCTAGAAAAACAAATATAGAGAACAAGTATAAATTAGTTATATATGATTTGGGAAGAGAACGGCAAAGAAGAAGAAATATAACCAGTTTGATGAAGCTACGTAGATAACATGAGATATAATTAATTAATTGAGAGAGGTTGAAAAGGACTACAAGGATAGCGATAGCATGGGACGCATAAGGAGACATGAATAGCACGTGAAAACTGAAATTCAGTAAACATACAAACAAACCCCAAAATTAGCACCTTCTCAACTTCACGAGAACTCTTCTTTTTTCTTCTTTGTATTTTAATGTTTGGGTCTCCAAACCAACCTCATCCCGACAACTTTTTTTCTTTTTTTTTTTGGTTCCTAAATATCAGTTTTTCAATTTTCAGAATATCATAACTACAATGTATTGTTATTAAACATATATTTTAATAAGCATGTTTGATAAAAATGTGATTGAAATATATTTTGTTGCGATGATTGTTTTCAAATTTATCGTTAAAATATATTTTTAGTAATAATTTTAATAGAGCTATGAAATGATATTCTGATCATAGAATTATATATAATAATTTTCTCATCCAGTTTTATGATCATTTATCACTAAATAAATAGCTGTTAGTGGCAGTTTCTGTACAAAACTCATCAAAGTGAGAATATATATATATATATATATATATATATTCAAATTTTCTAAAATGTGGATAATGAAATTATAGTAGGCATCCCCAATTATATTCCTATATACTTAAGTGTACTTTTTAGCAATTTGTATTTGAACGTTTTAGCCATCATGCTGATTTGTATCTGGCATATATACTAATTTAATTATATGAGGTCGATTTTATAGTTTTACCATCAATTTTTTCTTTTCATTTTTTAAATTATTTTAAAATGGTGACATTTAAAAATTCATTTATAGTATCTACGTTTCTATAGAGTTTACTTAGTCTACGTATGATTTTAGTATATCATTAACCCATAATTAGTCAAAATTAAATTTAAAATTTTAACATTTGATGTAATTCAAAAGCCAATAATAGAATACTTGATGTTAAAATTATCAGATCGACCTAATGTGAATTTAATTTTATATAATGTATTGCTTTATTTTCACGGCATAAGCCCAACACATGCACCTTCTATACCTTTTTTTTTTTTTTTTGTAATAAAAAAAGGACATATCCGTAGTGGGGCCATATGTCCATGAGATATTTAGCGAGTGACCTGACCTAAGAACCTTTTTAATTCAGTAAAAGTCTACGATAGAAGCCCGTGTCGCTAGAAACTCTCTTTTTCTCGTGCAGTAATAACGAAAGGGAGCACCTGAATTCATATGAGACTACCAAATATCGATCTATAACTCTCGTACCTACAGATGTGATGGTTCGTCTGGCTTATATCATTGAGCTATACCTTCAGGTGCACCTTCTATACCTCTTGTCAATGCATAGTATTGTAAAGTTTGTGACATTTTGTTTCCTGAGATGTCTAGATTTAATGTGTAATATATATATGTATATATGAGAACGAAAGAAAATAAATAATAGTGCCTTCTATTTTTATTTTATCAATGAGATGGATATTCAAATTTATTACCATTGTTTGATAAAACGGTAACTTTGCTACAAAACTTTCCAAAAGGGACATAAATATAAAGCTGACCTCTTTTCAATAGCTTAGATTTTTGGTACGAGTAACGTATCAACAGTATTTGAGGATCAAAACTTTATTTTATCAAATTCAGAGATAATAGGGAATAATTCAGTGATAGTTTTAGATAAATTTAAGCGTATACGCATATATGTGGGAATTCTTTTTTTTTTTTTTTAAGAAATTCAAATATATGTAAGTTTCTTAGTAGGCACTAACTATGTCCTATCTTTTTTATTCGTCCGGATCCGATATCTACAAAGCATTGTTTCCTGCAGTTGTCCACCCTAATTGTTTTTATTTTTTTATTTTTTTATTTTTTTATCTTATCTCTTTTTTTTTTATCTTTTTTATTTTGGTTTTATAAACGGAAGTGGTACCGGGTACGTCCCGTTTCAAGAGCGGGTTTGAGTCCACTTAACTAGTTAACTTGGATGAAAGGTTAATGTAGGCCCATCAGAAGTAGTTGTTAATAGCGGTTGATAACTGCCCATGTCAAAGGGTGTGAAGATATTTATTCTTTATTTTTCTATGTATTTAACGGTCAATTATATTTTTAATTATTTTTTTTTTGTTTTCTCAAAATAAAAATAAAAATAAAGAGCATCATTGTTTTTTCTTTTTTCCATTCTTTTTCTGCAAGCTATCATTCACTTTTTTTTTTTTTTTGAAATCCATTTTTCTTCATGGACATACTTTAAAAAAATTATTTTAAAAATAAAAATTAACATTTGCTTTCAAATATTGATCAGAAAAATTTAGTTAAAGAATTTATTAAAATTTAACAAGTATCTCATTTATATGAACGAGTTTGGGTGATGAAAAAATGAAAAAGAAGAAAAGAAAGATTAAGGTTGCATAAAAAAAGAGAAAGAAAATTAAAAAAGAAAAGAGAAAGAAAATAAGTTTTGACTAAGTTCACCGATAAACTTGTTGCTCAAGTCCATATATTCAAGGTTTGGGTACATCCCCAACTCTTCTGATAAATTTCCAGATAGTTGATTCCCTGGAACACTAAACCGGACTAAGGAACTGCAAGTTCTTATACTTTTAGGAATTGGACCTCTGAGGTGGTTATAAGATGCTGCGAACTGCATAAGCCTCCCACTGAGACAAATATTACCAGGAAGATAGCCATACAAGAAGTTGTAACTTAAGGATACATTTTCTAGATTTGTAAGGTTGTTCATTTATGGAGGAATGGATCCTGTAATGTTGTTCCCGAACAACCTTATATTAGTAAGAGATTTAAGATTTCTCATGGATGCAGAAATTGAGCCAGTGAGAAGATTATTTTCCAAATAAAGTTCAGTGAGAGATTTAAACTGTCAAATCTCAAAAGGAGTGGATCTAGTCAGTTTGTTTCTCTGAAGATTCAAAATGGATAAATTATTCATGTTTCCAATGGAGATAGGAATTGAGCGACTGAAAAGATTATCATTCAAATAAAGATCACTGAGAGATTTAAGCTGTCCAATCTTAGAAGGGATAGATCCAGCTAGTTTGTTTTCATAAATATTCAAAATGGATAAATTACTCATGTTTCCAATGGAGATAGGAATTGAGCCACTGAGAAGATTATCATCCAAATAAAACTCACTGAGATATTTAAGCTGTCTAATCTCAGAAGGGATGGATTCAGTTAGATTGTTTTCATCAAGACTCAAAAGGGATAAGTCACTGAGGTTTCCAATGGACACATGAATTGAGCCACTAAGAAGATTATCATACAAATAAAGCTTATTGAGAGATTTAAGCTGTTCAATTTCAGAAGAGATGGATCCAATTAGATTGGTTTCATCAAGACTCAAAAGGGATAAGTCACTGAGGTTTCCAATGGACACATGAATTGAGCCAATGAGAAGATTATCATACAAATAAAGCTTGCTGAGAGATTTAAGCTGTCCAATCTCAAAAGAGATGGATCCAGTTAGATTGTTTCCATAAAGACGTAAAATGGATAAATTACTCATGTTTCCAATAAACACAGAAATTGAGCCAGTGAAAAAATTATCATACAAATAAAACTTAATAAGGGATTTAAGCTGTCCAATCTCACAAAGAATGGACCCATTAATTAAGGGTAGCTAAGGTTTATAGAAGTAAACTTAACAAAGAGCAGACTGTTTATCTGCTTGAAATTCCTGAGATTGCCAAGTGTCCAGAACATTTTCTGCCATTGAAACAGTGGGAGGACACATTTCTTGCTGAATTTTCTGAGCTAAGGCTGGTTTGTTCTTCTCTCCTTTAATTTACTCTGTGCACTTTCTATATATGGTTGAACCATTTATTAAAAAGTAAAATAGTGCAGCTGGTCTACATTTCATTTTTAGTTTCAAAATTTGGATACTTGGTTCACTATTTTTTGCATGCTAAATTATTAGATAAATTTTCTATATGAATCTATATATCTAATTTCCAAGATTTTCTACGTTATAAAATAGTTATACTGGTACAACCATCATCTATAAATGAAATAGCTTAGTTTATAAATGAGATAATATTATCTTTAAATGAGGTAACATTATCCATAAATGAAGTAATGTTACCAAATTTTATAATAAAGTAATATTGTTCATAAATGAAGTAACAAAATAATTACCAAGATAATATTAATATGTTACTCCGTTTATGGATAATATTACTTCATTTGTAAATAATGTTACTTTATTTATAAATAATATTATTTCATTCATAGACGTAGATGTTCTCTAATTTCCATCTAGTCAGTGGGAGATTGCTACCTAGACTGTCACCTAAGGGGCCACCTACTGAGCCGTCCTTCCAATAGAAAAAAATGTGCTGCTTCAGCTTCTTCTGATTACATCGAAGCTGGAGATCCTGAGATTTCCAATACTTCTTTGTTTCCTCTTCTGTGTGCGAATTTTCCTTTTTGACTTTTAAAAAAAAAAAAGAAAAAATAAATTATTTTAACCCAATTTTCCCAATTATTCAGAACTATTCCTATGAATTTATTTTGTGTCATGTATTCAAGAATATTGATAATGTTATAACAGGTTTAACCAATGCCTTATTCATGTACCTTTAATATTGCTCATAGACAGAGAGACATGCCAAGCAATAAAAATTTTATCATCAAAAACAACTCCAGGACGCTCATATATATGATGGAGCAGAAGCAAAATTATCAGCCAATTTCATTCTGGTTTACCATTTCTCTGAAACCATTTTATGAATGTAACTAGTTAGTGGAACATTCCAGTTAATATCATATGCTAATCAGAGACCAAGAAAATGGTATAATTTCAAAAATATACCAAGCAACCTTTGCTTTCAAATTTATGGTGCCTTTGTTTCCTTAAGTTTCTCTTAGGAAAGTGAATTATATATATATATATATATAGCGCTGAAACCCTCGATGTTAACAAATTCATTTCACCGTAAATGAAAAGATGCAAATGCACCCATAAAACTTGAAACCAGAAAATTTGCATCAAATTGATTTACCCTGAGAAACAGAGCAGTTACCTTGCCAGCAGTGATCATTTAAACAGAAAAATGACTTCCTGCAGCAGATTATATAATTTTATGCACTCCATTAGAACTTATATTTATGTTGACCCAAAAAAAAAATAATAAATTACATATTTTGAGATACAATTAATACCCAACTTGTTTATCAAAGACCCATGTGTATAGATTAGCTAGTGGACCTTTTCTTAGTCAATAAAACTGTATAATATCAAAGTTGATAAACATTTTATTGGATTTTGCTTTGAAATTGACATAATGACTTAGAATTTAGATGACAAATGGTTATTTCGAAGTTCTGATTTAGTAATATCAAACCATTTAGCATCAGCTGGAGATGCTATTAATATCAAATTTGTAGGACCAAATGATGTACATAGTGCAGAGTTTGGCAAATTTGGAGGTCTATAAGAGCTAAGAGTCACTCAAAAGGAAATGTAAAAAGATAGAAACTGCATAAATTCAATTTTCACAAAACCATCTATGCATGTCTAATGTGTTCATACTTAGCACAAAAAACAAATTAACATTAACGTAGGAAAAAAAAAAAACTACCTGTTTGTGTAATGTNGGGGAAGGAACTACAAAACTACCCGTTTGTATAATGTTTTGTGCAAATTTATTTCACAGGTGATCCATGGAGAGATGTATGGAATGTGCATAGATTAATAGTAACTATCCGAACAACATCAGCAACATATTTTTCCAAGAAGTTCGATCAGAATCAACAGCTCTCGTTCATTTTGTTATGCTGAAATGGTAGTTCAAGTAGTTGTGTATAGAGATTGTGCATGCTTGCTAGTTTGATTTTGTCTTTGATAATTGTTCCCCTAAAAACAAAATAAACAGCAATAACTTCTGTTGTGGCGATTTTTCGTCTCGCACCGGGCTTCTCGGGTTCCTGCAAAAACGGAGCAAATCCAGTTAGAGGGGCGCCGGTGTGGTGGCCGGCGTTTCCCCTCCGATGGTTAAGTTAGTCATATAATCCTTCATCCAAGAGTGTAAATGACTAAAAAATGGCATAGAAAAAAGGGGGGAGGAAAGTTGGAGAAGAGGAGAAGAAAAAATGGAAGAGGAGGGAGCCTTCTTAGAAAAAAGGAGACCAAAAAAATAGCATGGAAGAAGCATGGGAGGGCTGTCCGGATTTTGTGAGGTTAGGTAGGTAGTGACTAGTCTCTTTTAGCTTTTTGGTTTGTAATCATAGTAAAAAGGAGCCAAAAATCATATTTTTATGTCAAAATCAAGGGTTTGGTGGTCTCAAAAATCACAAAAACCAAGGTTGGCCGAATTTTGGGGAAAATGAGAGAAAAGATGGTGAGGGTGATGGGGGTTGGTGGCTCTCGGGCTGCGTGCGGCTTGTCTCCAAAAACTCCTCTCTTTTTGCTTTATTTCTACCTCATAATTTACACATTGAGGGTTTAGATTAACTCACCCAAAGCCCTATATCTTAGATGGGAGACAAGTGTCCCTCCCCAAATTTATGGGCTTTGGATATTTTTGGGCTTATGTGGCCACCACATTGTTGGGTATTTATTTTACTACCATCAATCATTAGGTATTTGGCCCATTTAATAGGCAAAAATACCCACAACAATAGCCCCCAAATTGATTCAATTTGAAAAGTGAATCAATTTTGAAGGATAAAAAATACCTGATCGGCGCGAATACCGAGGCTTTGAAATTTGAATTTCAAAATGATTGATTTTGATTTTTTTTTTGAAAAGTTGTACCGCAGCCTTTTCTGTGGGGATGGGACGTGCAGTTAATGCACCCCCCACGCCTGCACGTCTTCCCTTCCTTTGCGCGCCGGTTAGGTCTGCAAGCTTCCCACTTCCTCTTTTTTCTTCCTCTTTTTTCCTTCTTTCTTCTTTTCTTTTCTCCTAAACCGAAGGCTTTGGCTCTTCCCTTGCTAACAAAAAACTGAGCACGACAGCTCTTCGATTCGCCTAGCCATTCAGGTTGCCCCTCCTCTGCTTCGCTCAGCTTTGTCGGTGGCGCTTCCTTTCCTCTCTGTTGATCGACGGTAAGTCTTCGCTGCCTCTTCTATTTTTGGTTTTGGTTTTTCTTCCAGTTTTTTGTGTTGTTTGCCTGCTGGTTCGTCCTGCTAACTCTCCTTTCTTTTCACGGTTTTGCTCAGGCTTTTGGAACGAAGAAAATTTCCTCCTTGCTGCGCCTTGCTGTGCCCTTGATTTCATCAAAGCTTCGAAGGTATGAAATTTCTCCCTCTGTTTCGCCTCTGTTTAGGGTTTTTGTGCTGCTTTGTTTTCCATCTTGTTGTGTGCTGCTGTTTGGTAGAATTTTTAGGTTCATGGTTTTGTATAGAAGTAGGGGGCTTAGGTTAGAACCCCGGGTAACGTGGTTGGAAGCTAGGGAGCCGGGCTGTGGTCCGGCACCCAGGCAGAAGTCATGCGTCCGGGTGTCGGCTCAACTCTAGGTGGAAACCAAAGGTTGTAAAGTTCACGGAACTGAGGTTGAGACTCAGGACCTGGGTGGAGGCTACAGAGGCACCGAGGCTGAAACTTGGGACCTGGGTTGAGGCCGAGGCATCGAGGCTGAAACTCGGGACCTGGGTGGAGGTCGAGGCACCGAGGCTGAAACTCGGAACCTGGGTAGAGGTCAAGGAGCCGAGGCTGAAACTCAGGGCCTGGGTGGAAGCCAAGGCACTGAGGCTGAAACTTAGGGCCTGGGTGGAGGCCAAGGCACCGAGGCTGAAACTCGGGACTTGGGAGGAGGTCGAGGCACCGAGGCTGAAACTCAGAACCTGGGTGGAGGCTAAGGCACCGAAGCTGAAACTCGGGACCTGGGTGGAGGTCAAGGAGCCGAGGCTGAAACTCAGGACCTGAGTGGAGGTCGAGGAGCCGAGGCTGAAACTCAGGACCTGGGTGGAGGGCGAGGCACCGAGGCTGAAACTCGGGACCTGGTTGGAGGTCGAGGAGCCAAAGCTGAAACTCGGGACCTGGGTGGAGGTCGAGGCATCGAGGCTGAAACTCAGGACCTGGGTGAAGGTTGAGGCACCGAGGTTGAAACTCGAGACCTGGGTGGAGGCCAAGAAGCCGAGGCTGAAACTCGGGACCTGGGTGGGGGCCACGGAGCCAAAGCTGAGGCTGGGACCCAGGTTTTTGGTGCAGTGCGATGAGTTTCAGTAGGTTCCAAGAGGTTGGCTCATGGTTCGGGTGTATTCGAGTCCCTTGGCAACTTTCTTCCTCCTGTTCAGGGGGTGGACATCCTGACAGCGAGTTGCTTCTCTATTTCAGATGTCTCGCCTTTCACCGAGTGGTGGTGGTAGTAGTTAGAGTCATCCTTTACTTAATCAGCCTTTAAGTTTTTAGACCATCATTGACCCTGTGCCCAGGCCCTTCAGGCCTAATATTTTTGACGAGCCACCGTATTCCCACTTGAGGGCTATCGACGTTTCGCAGATGGTGGACATCTCTGACTCTTCAGACTCTGAATCCGGCAATACCTCAGGGGCCGAGGAGCGTGCGGACCGCTTTGCAGCTGCGGCTGATATAGCTGGGTCCTCGGCTGCGGCTGATGCGGCCGAGTCTTCTCAAGAAAGAGAAGAGGTGAGGGTTCCCGAAGGAACCTGGAATTATGATGAGGTTGAGTCTAAACTTACCCAAGCCGACCTGGACCAGCTGAGGCTGGATTATTCGGTGCCTGATGAGATCACCTTTTGGGTGCCTGGGGGCGACGAGTTGCCCAGCTGCCCTCCTGCCGGTGAGGTTGCCCTGAACCGGTAGTTTTTCAAGTACGGGCTAAGGCTGTCGCTTCCGCTCTTCGTTCGTCGCCTTCTCCGCGATGTTTGGCTGGCGCCTCTTCAGCTAAATCCCAACGCGTGGAGGAGGATTTACTGCTACTTTGTGCTATGGCAAGAGCACTTTGGCATTGACCCCACTCCTTCCGAGATACAGGCGTGCTTTGAGATTAGGTCAGCTGCCAACAAAATTGGCTCATTCTGCTACTATCCACGACGCAGGAAGTTTCTTGTGAAACCTTCTGAAGTCTCGAACTGGCAACGGTTGTGGTTCTTCGTTGGTGGGGACTGGGAGGACGGGAGCGAGCCCATGACTCCCCCTGGGTTTTGCGGGAATAATCATAAATGGAGCCCATCCTTCCCGTGGACGAGTCTAGTAGGTTTAGGGTCAATCGCATCCTGGACCTTGAGCTGTGCGAGAAGGACTCCACTATCCTTTTAAAGGAGGCTAGGCTGGCCGGTGGTAGCGCTCGGCTACTTTTACTTTACTTTAATTCGGTTTGTCTATTTAAACACCTGATTTCCGGATTGTTTCTTTGGTGCAGTAATGTCGTCAAGTGTTGGGTTCAAGAGGGCTCTGCCTGGACGCCCTGACAGGAGCCGGGCGGCTAAGTCAGTGAAGGCCAGTCCTGGGCAGTCTATCCGAGCTCCTGCCGCCGCTGCGGAGAGTTCACGCCTGCTTCCTCTACCTTCTAGGAGCGCCTCCTCTAAGGATCCTAAGGGAGGCATCAGCTCTTTTCAACCAAGGGGGAGCGGGGACCAAACGCCTGCTTCCAGGAGTGGTGTCCGTCCTTCTAAGGGAATGAGAGACTCTTCTCCGGAGGGGAGCCGAGGGGAGAGGAGCAGGTCACCTGGTAGTGTAGGTGAATTCGTGAACTTTTTGTCAAAGTATGTTCTCCCAGCTGAGGATAGGTGGCTTTCTGGCATCTCTGATTCGTCGCTCCCTTCTGAGGCCTCTCGCTTAGTTGGCTTGGTGAGAATTCGTATCGCTAAGTTTTTAGGGACTCTGACTTCTTTTGTTATTTACTTGTGTGCTTTCCTTTGTTGCGCAGGGGGCTTTCATGGTTTTCAAGCTTCAGGAGCAGATTGCCCGTCATAAGGAAATATCTGCGACCGCCGTCATTGACTTAAAGGAGTCTCAGAAAAAGTTAAAGGAGGCTAAGAAATGTATAGCTGAGTTCGAGCTCCTAATGACGAAGAAGGACCTAGAGGTCAGCCAGAGAGAAGACCACCTTAAGCTGAAGGAGGCTGAGCTGAAGCTCACTGATGCGGAGGTAAGGAAGAAAGACCAGCTTCTCATTGCATCGGCTGCGCGGCTTAAGGAGCAGGTCAAGGAATCGAAGGGGCTGAAAGCCGAGCTTGAGGAGGCAAAGAGGAACCTCCAGCTGAAGGATGATGAGATTACGAGGTTGTACGACAAGGCTGAGGGTCAATTTGATGCGGGAGCTGACTCTGCGGTTGCGTTTATCAAATCTAAGTTCCCGGATCTCGACTACAGCTTCCTAGATCAGTCCGTGGATCCAGCTTCGGTCCCTGCTGCTTCAACTTCCGAATCGACTGGCCCGTCAGCTCTTCCTTCGGAGCCGTCTTCCTCTGCCCCTGCCACAGCTTCGGGCTTTCCTCCCGCTGCGTAGTCATCAGCAGCTTTCGCCTCTTTTTATCAGTCTATCTCTTTTTTTTTTTTTTTTTTTTTTTTTTTTTTTTTTTTTTTTTATGCTTGTAAGAAAGACTCTTCCTTGGCGAGTTAAGGCCAGAGTGAACCCTTGAAGTAATACTATCGAAAAGAAAGCTTGAATTTAAATTTTGTTTTTCTGCATTTGATATGTATTTATGTTTGTATTTTTTTTTTTATATATATTGCGAAACCTTGGTGCCTCTGTAGCCCCCTACTCTTTACTGTTTGTCGGTAGAGAAGCTGGGAAGAGTTAGCGTGTGCGTTGATGACTTTTAATCTACTCGGCCTCGCGGCTATTTTAGCCTTTAGCTTCTGGGAGTTTAGCTCCCTGGCTGTTTTAGCCTGCAGCTCCTGGTCGATCCGAGCCCAGCTCGGGGAGCCTTTAGCTTCTGGAGCATTTAGCCTCCTGGCTGTTTTAGCTTCCAGCTCCTGGTCGATCCGAGCCCAGCTCGGGGAGCCTTTAGCCTCTGGGGGCTGGGTGTTTAGCCCCCTGGCGATCCTAGCTGCCAGCTCCTGGTCGATCCGAGCCCAGCTCGGGGAGCCTTTAGCTTCTGGGCGCTTGGCCTCTTGGCTATTTTAGCTTCCAGCTCCTGGTCGATCCGAGCCCAGCTCAGGGAGCCTTTAGACTCTGGGGGTTTAGCCCCCTAGCTCTTTTAGCTGCCAGCTCCTGGTCGATCCGAACCCAGCTCGGGGAGCCTTTAGCTTTTGGGCGCTTGGCCTCTTGGCTGTTTTAGCTTCCAGCTCCTGGTCGATCAGAGCCTAGCTCTGGGAGCCTTTAGCCTCTGGGGGTTTAGCCCCTTGGCTATTCTAGCTGCCAGCTCCTGGTCGACCCGAGCCCAGCTCGGGGAGCCTTTAGTCTCTAGGGGCTGGGTGTTTAGCCCTTTGGCGATCCTAGCTGCCAGCTCCTGGTCGATCCGAGCCCAGCTCAGGGAGCCTTTAGCTTCTTGGCCTCTTGGCCTCTTGGCTGGTTTAGCCTGAATTTTTTGTAAGTAAATACTGGTATTCATTTCTTGAAAAAGAGACATCATTTCATTGATAACATTACTGTGTCATACAAAAATAAAAAATTACATGAGCTACTGAAAATAAATCTTCAGGTGTTCTGCATTCCATGGGTGGGCAAGAACTTTTCCGTCTTCACCCTCCCATTGGTAGGTTCCAGGTCGGATTACTTTTTTCACTTGGTATGGGCCTTCCCAAGTTGGGCCCATAGTTCCTACTCCATGCTCTCTAGTGTTTATCATGACCTTCCTCAAGACTAGATCACTGGGCCAAAAAGTCCTCTGCTTTACTTTAGAGTTGTAATACCTGGCCGACTGTTGTTGGTAAGCCGCTGCGCGCACCTGAGCCAGATCCCTTACTTCTTCTATTAGGTCCAAGTTAAGTCTCATTTGCTCTTCGATCTCTTCTAACTGGAAGTGTTCAGTTCTGAAGTTGGGTACTCCTATCTCGACTGGAATGACCGCTTCAGCTCCGAAGGCTAGCGAGAAAGGAGTCTCTTTTGTCCCTGTTCTTGGAGTTGTCCTGTAAGCCCATAGGATTTCAGAGAGCTTCTCTGCCCAAGCCCCTTTGTGCTTGTCTAACCTGGTCTTCAAATTTTGCTTAATTATCTTGTTCGCAGCCTCAACCTGGCCATTGGCTTGGGGGTGGAATGGTGAAGAGAAAGCTGCTTTGATCCCCAAACTCGAGCACATGTCTCTGTAACTTTTGTTGTCGAATTGTCTCCCATTGTCAGTGATGATGGTGTGAGGTATCCCGAAGCGGCAGATGATTGACTTCCAAATGAAGCTTGAAGTTTTAGCTTCAGTGATTGTTGATAGGGGCTCAGCTTCCACCCACTTGGTGAAGTAGTCAATTGCTACTATTGCAAATTTCACCTGGCCGCGTCCTATCGGGAGAGGCCCAATGAGCAAATGGCCACGAGCTTCTGATGGAGGTGAGCTGCTCCGGTGGACTTCTTTGGACTTTTGCGAACCTTTGACAAGGGTCACATCTTTTTACGAACTTCCTTGCGTCTCCTTGCATGGTCGGCCTGTAATAGCCCTGGCGGACAATTTTATGCGCCAACGACCTTCATCCTGCGTGGTTCCCGCAGACTCCTTCGTGGACCTCCCTCAGGACATAGTCTGCTTCCTCCTCTCCTAGGCACCTCAGGTAGGGCAGTGAGAAGCCTCTCTTGTACAGAACTCCGCTGATAAAGGTATAATGTGGGGCTTTGTACTTGAGTCTTCGGGCTTCTAGTTTGTCTTCGGGTAGGATGCCATCCGACAAAAATCTGATCATTGGGTCTCTCCATCCTGGCTTCTCCTCTATTGGGTTCACCTCCTGCGTCTTCCCTGAAATGCTAGGCTGCGATAGTGTCTCGACGGGGATCGTGCGCACCAGCTCTGACTTGGTAGCTAATGCTAGCTTGGCAAGCGAATCGGCATTTGAGTTTTCAGCTCTCGGAATCTGTGTAATGTGGTGCTCTTCAAAATCTTTTAACAGTTCTTTGACTACCTTCAGGTAGCTGATCATGCTTGTCCCTTTGGCCTGATATTCTGATTTGACTTGTCTTACCACCAACTACGAGTCACTGTAGCTGTGTAACCTCTTAGCCCCCAGTGACCGTGCCATCTTGAGTCCTGCGATTAGCGCCTCGTATTCTGCCTCATTGTTCGACGCCTTAAACCTAAGTCTAAGTGCATACTCAAGTTTGACATGATCTGTAGCTGGAGTGGTTAAGATGAACCCTGCTCCGCTTCCATGCTCATTAGATGACGCGTCCGTATGTAAGGTCCATAGTGAGGCCGGGTGTGTATTACTTGTTTCATTGCGGTCGTCTGGGATGATGAATTCTCCTTCTTCTGAAGTGGTGAATTCGGCAATAAAATCAGCCACTGCTTGAGCTTTTATTGCCGTGCGGGGCTTGTATAATATCTCATACTGTCCTAGCTCAATGGACCACTTGATCAGCCTCCCGGACGTCTCTGGCTTCTGCAGTACCTGCCTGAGGGGGTAACTGGTGGGCACGGTGATCGAATGTGCCTGAAAGTACGGCTTCAGCTTCCTTGAGGACATGACCAAGGCCAGGGCTAACTTCTCTATACTGGGGTACTTGGTCTCTGCTTGCACCATAGCTTTACTAACATAGTAAATCGGTAGCTGGGCCGTTCCTTCTTCTCGTATGAGGGCGGAGCTCACTGCTGTATCTGACACAGCCAAGTATAGGAGCAACGTCTCTCCACAAACTGGCTTGGAGAGTAGTGGTGACGTACTCAGGTACTTCTTGAGTTGAGAGAAAGCCTTCTCACATTCCTCAGTCCACACGAAATCCTTAGCTCCTCTAAGGATTTTGAAGAATGGTATGCATTTGTCCGTCGCCCTCGAGACAAATCGGTTAAGAGCTTCCACCTTTCCTGTGAGCCTCTGAACCTCTTTCACCTTTCGAGGTGACCCCATCTCCATAATCGCCTTTATCTTGTCGAGATTGGATTCGATTCCGCGTTGGTTTACCATGAAGCCTAGGAACTTTCCTGAGGCTACTCCGAAGGCGCATTTAGCGGGGTTAAGCATCATTTTATGTTTCCTCAAGACATTGAACATCTCACTCAGGTGATCCATATGCTTGGTTGCCTTGCCACTTTTCACTAACATGTCGCCCACGTATACCTCCATTGTCTTTCCGATCTGATCAGCGAACATCTTGTTCACTAGCCTCTGGTAAGTGGCTTCAGCGTTCTTGAGCCCAAAAGGCATCGCCTTGTAGCAGTATAGCCCGAGATTGGTGATGAAGACAGTCTTCTCCTGATCGTCAGGGTGCATTCCAATTTGGTTGTATCCTGAGAAAGCATCGCAAAAGCTGTACAGTTCGCTGCCCGCTGTTGAGTCTACCAGTTGGTCAATTTTGGGCATTGGGATGCTGTCCTTGGGGCATGCTTTGTTTAGGTCCGTGAAGTCCACGCACACCTGCCAATCTCCATTGCTCTTCTTCACCAACACCACATTAGCCAGCCAGGTGGGGTATATCATTTCTCTAATGAATCCTGCCTTCAGGAGTTTGTCTACTTCGATCTTGATCGCTTCGTATCTTTCAAGGTTAAATGCTATTCTCTTCTGCTTCACTGGCCTGAAGCTGGGATCTACGTTAAGCCTGTGCACCATCACCTCCGCACTTATCCCTGGCATGTCTTCGTGGGACCAAGCAAAAACATCTGAATTGGCCCTTAAAAAATCTGTGAGCTCCCCTTTCAATTCTGGGGAGAGCATTGTTCCAACTCTCGTGGTCCTCTCTGGGTTATCCGGATCTATCTGGATGCTAGTGAGCTCCTCCACTGGTTCTCTCCTCTAAACATCCCTTGTTTCCTATCGCCCATCTCTCTTTCAGAGAGTTCTTTCTCGGCTGTCTGGGTCTCCATCGTCAATGAATCTTCAGCTACCACCTTCGAATCCACCTTAGACGCCTGTGAAATGTTCTTTCCGTTAGCTTCAGGTGTCGGTGGTGGGGTGATTGCTTCGAGAGGTGGCTCGGAGCATTTCTGCTCGGAGGGTGGTTTTCGTTTCTGCAGATCTTCTCCTGGTGTTAGGTTCCGGGACGGCCCGGAAGATTTCTGTTCGGGGGTCGATGCTGGCTCGGAGCATTTCTGCTTGGAGGGTCTGGCATCGATTAGGTGGTTGAGTCTTTTGTGACGCGACTCGGGACCTTTCTGTCCGGAGGTGGAAAAGATGGGCAGCGTCTCTGTGTGGGCGTCCTTCTCCCTAAGAGCTGTGGCGTAGCAGTGCCTGGACTCATATTGATCTCCTTGCACTAACCCAACACCTCCTCCTTCGGTTGGGAACTTCATCATGAGGTGGTAGGTCGAGGTCGCTGCTCTCAAAGCGTTGAGGGCTGGTCTTCCTAGAATGGCGTTGTATGCTGATGCCGACTTTAACACCAGGAAATTTACTAGGACAGTGGATCTGTCTGGGATTTCCCCGACAGTGAGAGGCAGCTCTACGGAACCCTCGGGGAAGACTGTTTCTCCAGCGAACCCCATCAGTGGTGTCCGCACAGGTTTGAGGACTTCTCTTTTCAGCCCCATTGCATCGAAAACAGGCATGTACAAGATATCAACGGAGCTTCCGTTGTCGATCAGCATCTGATACACCCTGTGGTTGGCAACTTGAGCTGTTATCACTATAGCATCGTCGTGTGGGTGTTGTACTCTCGTGGCCTCCTCGTCTGTGAATGTTATAGAGAAGTTCTCTCTTCGGGTCATTTTTGTCGGTTTGAAGGTGTGATTCACCTCATGATGCATGTCCAGATCCTTGGCGCCCCTCGCATACGCCTTGAGTGACCGATTGGACTCATCTCCGACTCCTGGTCCACCCATAATCGTCCTCACACTCCCGAGTATGTTATCCGGGTGTAGCGGAGGTGACGGCGCTTCTCTTCTTCCAACATCCTCTTGCCTTGGGGGAAGTGGAGTATTAGGCCTTGCAGCTTTTGCCAAAAAATCTTTTAGCTGTCCCCTCTGGATGAGAGCTTCGATCTCGTCTTTCAGCTCCATGCATTCCTCCGTAGTGTGCCCTTAGTCTCTGTGGTACCTACAGTACTTGTTCTTATTTCTGAATTTGAACGGGGTCCTCATCGGGAAAGGTTTCTTAAGTAGGTTGTTTCCCTCAATTTGCATCAATACTTCCAAGCGAGTCATGTTGAGGGGGGTGAACCTCTCGAATTTGCCCTTGGGCGGCCGTGGTGCTGGGTTCACCTCCTTGTAGTTCCTCTTATTGCTCCGGGGTGGGGTACTTCTCTGACTTTTCTTGACTTCAGATCTCCTGCTTCCTCCGTTCCGGTTCAAGTTTCTCTTGCACTGGATGATTTCTTCCGCGGAGATGTGTTTATAGGCTTCGGCCAACATTTCCGAGAACGTTCGCGGTGGGTTCTTAGCTATCGTCCTGATGAAGTCCTCATTTCGGACTCCATCCTGCATGGCTTGCATTGTGCGATCGTCAGTGCAGCCCTCGATTTGTATCATTGTATCCGAAAATCTTTGAACGTATGCCTTCAGAGACTCATTTTCTCCCTGTATAACAGATGACAAGTGAGAGTGTGGCTTCTTTACTGGCCTGGCTCCTATGAGTTGTGCCATGAAAGCACTCTCCAGCTGGCTGAAAGAGTTGATTGAGCCAGGGCGTAAGCCGGTAAACCAAGTTTGAGCTATCCCTCCTAGAGTTAAAGGAAAAGCGAGGCATTTGATGGCATATTCTGCAGCTTCAAATTCCATCCATACCTTATAGGCTCCAAGGTGCTCTGCCGGATCTCCATTGCCTTTGTACCTCCCCACATTTGGCATTTTGAAATCCTTGGGGAGCCCAGCTCGGCGTATCCCTATCCCGAATGGTGAGGTTTCTTGTCTTGGTCCGGGCGCATAGGCATAGGGATGTGGGTGAGGGATTAAGTACAGCTGGTCGCTGCGGAATTTTATGTATGCCTCATCTTCGAGTCTCCTCCGCTCTGCTTCAATCCTTTGCGCCTCCTCCACTTCCAGTCTCCTCCTTTCAATCTCGTGCCTCTGCCTCTCCTTAGCTTCTACTCTCAGTCTTTCTTCAGCTAGGATTGTTGGCCTTTCCTCCGCGTGGATTTTTTGCCTCTCTTCCGCTCGGATGAGCCTTCTCTCTTCCTCTACTTTAGTTCCCCTCCTGCGTTCACCTCGGGAATCTGCTCTCTCTTGCTCCTTTTGTGCTCGCCGTCTGGCGTCAAGGTAAGCCCTTAGGTTGTTGAGGTCTAGGCCATCATTTGGGGAAGAGAAGGCGTCGCTTACGGATCTGGTCCGCAAGCTATTTCGCTCTTCAGATGGCTGCTGGCGAGTAGGCGAGGGGTGGTTCCTCCCGGGGTTCCTCCGACTTTCGCCCAGGGGTGGTCTTGGGTAAGGTCTCGACGGCGGTGGCCTCCCTCGGTCGTGTTGCCGTGAGTCTTTAGCTGTGGTTCCTAGCTCCTTTCCTGGTGCTCCCCCGTCTCCAGGAGTCGGTGGGACAACACGGTCTCGTGGAAAGTCTACTGGAGCTGGGCTTATGATTGTTCTTGAAAAAGGTTCACGGTTGGTTCGCTGCTGGTTCTCGAGGAGGCCGATGACTTGCTCCATCCGGTTCTCCAAGTTGGATATTCGAGTTCGCTCCGAGCGCGGGGCAATAAGTCTCTCACTTTGCCTCTGAGCTGGCGGCAGCAGTTGGGAGGGCAAAGTGCTCTGTTCAGCTGCCGAAATTGATATCCCTCGGTTCGGGAAGGAACTGGTTCTCATGGGCTGCTTGCCCCCTGGCTTCTCTGTTGGATGGTTTAGCTCCATCCAACGTGGCCTGCTGTTCCGGGTGGACGTCCGTTATCTTGCTTCAGGTTTTGCTTTGGTTCAACGGGGTTCTGCTTCAGGTAGGTTCTGCTCCTGCCTGGTTGGATTTAGCTCCAGCTAGGTTCAGCCTCAGCTCAGTCCACCTCAGCTTCAGTTAGGTTCAGCTTCGGTTAGGTTCAGCTGCAGCCCAGTCCACCTTAGCTTCAGTTAGGTTCAGCTGCAGCCAATTCACCTTCGGTTAGGTTCAGCTTCAGCTCAGTCCACCTCAGCTTCAGTTAGGTTCAGCTTCGGTTAGGTTCAGCTGCAGCTCAGTCCACCTCAGCTTCAGTTAGGTTCAGCTGCAGCCAGATTCACCTTCGGTTAGGTTCAGCTTCAGCCCAGTCCACCTCAGCTTCAGTTAGGTTCAGCTGCAGCCAGATTCAGCCCAGGTGCTAGGGTATATATATATTTTTTTGGCAGATTTCTTTTGCTTCTTTTCTTTTCTGCTTGATTCTTTTTTTTTTTGTACCGAACAGCACCCTAACTTTCAAAAGCACACAACACAAATATCACCCAAAAGGGGTTGAGACATCAAGACAAATGGAAAGAGGAATCTATGAAAAGTCTAACTGAGAGCTAGAGTAAAACAACTAGGAATCTTAAACAAAGGAACTGAAAAAGCAAGCTCAAGAACTAACAAAACACAATAAAACTAAACACTCTTGGAAAACCCGTGGGTTGCAAAGATATGAAAGAAAAAAGACACCAATGGTGGAAACACAACAACACTTAATAAAGATGCAAGAAAAAAGGAACACAAACGGTGGAAACACCGGTTCACCGAGACAAAAAAAAGTGAAAAACAACCACAAATATGAGAAATAAAAGATGGAAACAAACGTTTCCCACAGACGGCGCCAAGATGTTGTGGCGATTTTTCGTCTCGGACCGGGCCTCTCGAGTTCCTGCAAAAACGGAGCAAAACCGGTTAGAGGGGCGCCGGTGTGATGGCCAGCGTTTCCCCTCTGATGGTTAAGTCAGTCATATAATCCTTCATCCAAGAGTGTAAATGACTAAAAAATGGCATAGAAAAAAGGGGGAAGGAAAGTTGGAGAAGAGGAGAAGAAAAAATGGAAGAGGAGGGAGCCTTTTTAGAAAAAAGGAGACCAAAAAAATAGCTTGGAAGAAGCATGGGAGGGCTGTCCGGTTTTTGTGAGGTTAGGTAGGTATTGAATAGTCTCTTTTAGCTTTTTGGTTTGTAATCATAGCAAAAAGGAGCCAAAAAACATCTTTTTATGTCAAAATCAAGGGTTTGGTGGTCTAAAAAATCACAAAAATCAAGGTTGGCCGAATTTTGGAGAAAAGGAGAGAAAAGATGGTGAGGGTGATGGGGGTTGGTGGCTCTCGGGCTGCGTGAGGCTTGTCTCCAAAAACTCCCCCATTTTTGCTTTATTTCTACCTCATAATTTACACATGAAGGGCTCAGATTAACTCACCAGAAACCCTATATCTTAGATGGGAGACAAGTGTCCCTCACCAAATGTATGGGCTTTGGATATTTTTGGGCTTATGTGGCCACCACATTGTTAGGCATTTATTTTACTACCATCAATCATTAGTTATTTGGCCCATTTAATAGGCAAAAATACCCACAACAACTTCAATGGAATTGATAATTCGGCTATTTGTAATAACTTCAATGGAATTGATAATTCGGCTATTTGTGGAACAACTCTCTACCTATGGGCAGAATGGAGTAGAACCAAGTGAGATGCCCTCTAACTTGAACAAAATTCAGCTAGTTTATATACTTGTTTCCAAAATTTATCAAATGCATATAAAACGTCTCAGAAATGTGGTACGGTGGAGTTGACTCAAAATACAATCCTTCAGTCTTTTTTTATTAGCTTTTATGAAACAAAGTATTTTATTTTATTTTTTATTTTTGTGTTTAGTAGCTTTGTTTTAGGAATATTGTGTCTTGTATAGTATATATAGCTTGGAGAGCAAGAGGGATAGATAGCTTCTGGAATTGTAATCTTTGCTGAGAATTGAGGAGTGAAGACTCTAAGGGAGAATCAGATTGTTTAATCCATTCAAAATGTAATCTACATACTATTCATGTGCTTATCTGTGTAAATCATCCTAATACTATGTTTAAATAATGCAGTTTCCTTTCAGATTATTGTTTACTTGTATCTTTATTGATAAAGATTATCAGCATTCCTTGTTGCCTCGCACTTTTGGTAGTAGTTTCTTTTTGAGTGTCTTTGATGCTTTTATTGTTTATATTTTAAAGAGTATTAAATTTATTAATTAAATTTTTGATATCCAATGCTGTGGTAGTTTATCAATGGTTGATAAATTAACAATACTCTATAATCATTGAAGATAAATCTAAGGAAATAATGTTAACTAATAATTTGTTAACTAACATGGTATGTTTGCCAATAAAATAGTTTTGGACCTCTATTATAGTCATATGGATTATGGAAGCAGTGGGATAGTGACAATGTAGACTTGAACTTCGCATAACGGGCTTTAGGTCCAGCACTATGGAACACCAGACAAGATTCTATTACTCCAATTCGATTCAATGAGCTGATCCTCAGCCATTTCAAGGAACCAACAGCCTTAGCGTTTCACCTCAAGGCAATTAAGAGAAAACAGCTCTTCCCTAAATGAAAACGTTCAACAAAAACACTGCTCCTAAAAATGAATAAGGCCAAGGAAGAAATCAATTCCGGACTATTTTTTGCAGTGAAATAAATTAATACTATTCACAATATTAGTTTCCTGTTAAAGGAATCATGGCAATCAGAGAAGAGACAAAAAAAGTACAAAGCATGGTAATTAACTAGTATAGTTAGAGAAGCAAGTGGATATAACAGATAGGGAAAAGAAAAACCACAAGAAGTCAAGAGACAGTGGGAAAGAAAGGGTACTATAATTTATCACTTGGAATGAACAAAAGCATTCAAGTGAAGGCAATACCTTTAACATTATTCCTTTTTTCACTTGATTAAATCATCCATCAAAAATAAAAATAGGAATTTCTCATCATATCCACATGGTATGCATCATAACATTTCATATCATAGTCTGAAACGCAAAAAAAGTGTAAATACCTAACTGACGTTAGTTACAGCGTATAGTGTAGCACCAGCGATAACAAGTATATCACCTAAACGGGGGTTCTTCCCTCCTGAAGCCACAAAATGAATATAGATTCATAATCTAATTAATAAAGACAGATGGGTAATATTTTAGCAATATAGTCTATACAACAGCAAGCAAAGCAACGGACGATCCTATTATATGCTGCTCACCTGATCGGTCACCTGCATGAACATCCGAAAAAACAACCAAGACAAGGCCAGCGACACAGACAGTGACACCAGTTATATTTCTGAATCTATATTTTGTTTTCAAGAAAACCCAAGTAAGAAGCATGACAGATGGGATGGTCCAACATCACGCTTGTTATAGATGTGTATTGATAGGCCTTTACCACTGCACATCAAATATCAAGTAAATTAGGCATTTTAGAAATAAGAATCTTTAGCAAACACATTTCTCAAAAAACGAAAATAAATTATTTAGAGCTTGTTTGTTAACTTTAAGTTTTTGGTTTTTGATTTTTTTGAAAAACCAAAAACGAAATCGTGTTTGATAACGGTTTACCATTTATTGTTTTTTTTTTTTCAAAACCGTTTTTAAAATTTGAATAAAAAAAGAAAAACTCTTTTTTTCCATTTTTATTTTGCGTTTGCGTTTTCGTTTTCCTTTTCTACTTTCTCGCCTGAATACCATATCGTCCAGATACGTCTTCTCCGGCGTCTCCGAGTCTGATCGTCACTCTTACCCAAATGGGAACTTCACCATCTTTGATTTCGTGGGGGTGTGCTTCTCTCTTTGCTTCGAAACTCTTCGCAACTGGATACTCATAATCCTAGATCTGAGAGTTTATCACAAGCTCTCTTTGATTTTTCTGTTTGTTATCATTTTTTTGGTTTTGGTTTTGATTTTCTGTGCGTGCGTGGGTGTGTGTGTCTCTCTCTCTCTCTGTGTCTTGCTCTGGATCTGTGATATTTGTTATGGGTTTTCATTGTTTGAGTGGATTTCAGTGTGTTTTACTGGTTTAATGTTTTTTTAATGTTTTTTAAAGGGGGTTTATATATATGCAGGTTTCTTTACTTGTTTTTTGATGGCGCTTGAGGTTAATTCTGTCCCTTAGAGTTGTTTGTTTATCAGAAGCAGAGCCTGAGTTTTTGTTTTGGTTTTAGAAATTGCATTTTTCTTTTCATGAACTAACTGCTTTTCTTTCATGATCTACTATCTGGGTTTTAGTTTATCTGTTCTCTTTTTTATCTTTGTTTTTATGTTTTATCCTTTGCTTTGATTGTATCTGAGAACAAGTAGAAAAGCAATGATAAACAAACTGGATTATTGGAAATTTTTAATAAGATAAAAACAATTGGACATTAGGGAGGCTCTCGGTTATAAGACCAAATTAGTGGAAATATAAAAAGTGAAATTTTATTAGTAAAGAAATTGGGTAATTGTTATCTCATTCTGATTTTGTGAAGTTGGGAATGCTTCATGTGATATATATCGTGTTGGCTAAATGCTTGTATGTGAAACAAGAATTCTTTCAACTTGATTTTTTTCTTTTGATTGGTCCAAAAAATTTCAATTAGCATCTGAGCAGAATTTCATTTCATTTGGTATGGTTGGGAAACATAGCCCAAAGTACCAAGAAGGTTTTTTTATTACATTTTGTTATAGAATGTAAATTTACACATTTTGAATGGAACAATTGAGTGCAACTATCTATTTTCTTGTTTAAATTAGTCGATACTTTAGGAATTGATGCTATCACTTTTTGAAGGATCCCAAGGAGTAGTTGTTTAAGCTCCATCGAGTAGGGTCACTCTGTACAGGATTTTAAAACCCACTTAAAGTAGATAATGTTCTTTAGAATGGAATATAAGTTCCTCCCCCTTGCTTGGTCTCTCAGCTATGATTAGATTTATTATTGTGGAGTCTTTGGATGATGCTGACAGACATGTAATCCATCTTACTTACAGTTTATATATCAGTGGAAATTGTGAAATTAAAATGGAGCTATTTCTAGTTGTTTTTAAAGTAAATATCAATAAGGGTGAGTGTAGTTGGTTTGGTAACAAATTTTACTCCATGATAATCTGTATCTAGGGAATGATGATTGATGGGATGCAATTTATATATATTTTATATACCTTAATACTTGATTTGTGCATGTTTTATTAACTTAAAATGGATTAATTTGTATTTTTCTATGTTTTAGGTGGATTTGAGCTTAAAGAAATGAAAAATGAAGAAACAGTGGCAAAATCGTAATTAAACAGAAAAACTGAAAAAGCAGTGGCAAAATCGTAATTAATTGAACATTGGCAGCAAGGCAGTGCAGCCCAAGTGCAATGCCCAGGTGACTGGATGGGCGCGAATTTGAGCGTTTAGGCTCGTTTTTGTGGCTTTTTAGCCATAGGTTTTAGTATAAATATGTTTTATGATTATTGTAAAGAGGGTAGCCGTTTTTAGAGTAAAAACAACAAGGAATTGAGCTTTCTAACAACTATGAGTAGCTAAATCTCTCTCTTGGGTAAGAGTATCGTTAATTGCTATTGTATAAGGTGTGAGACTTGGTTTATAAGTTTTAATTCAATTATAATTATTCAATTTGTGTTCTTCCAATGTATTTGTTTATTATTCAATTCTCTTTTGATTATAATTTGGATCCGTTATAATTATTTGTGGATTGAGTATTTTCTAATTAGGAATTCAATCGTATTGAATGTTCTATGTTAAGTAGCACTTTGATTTTAATAATTGCATGCTAAGCTTTTGTTAATTTCTTAGGAGAACACAAGATAGATTAAAGTTTTACAACGTTTGTAGGACTTGTTTATTGTTGGATGATCTTGTTCTTAATGCTTTTCTGACTTGATTTAGATCATGTTGATTCAAGGTATTTAAGAATTAAGATTAGTTTATGATCGTATATGAACTAATTAATTGTTGTGATTTAGAATAAAATTGGCCTTGCTATTTTATTCAATCCAACATTGAATGATTATTTTTGGATATATTTTTGTCTGTGATCACCTGTTCTTTAGTAATTGAAGATACTCTGACCCAAGGTTTTCTCTAATTGTTATTTCCAATATTTTTAAATTTCTTTCTTTAATATTTGAATTTGCCAACATAAAATCCCCCTTTTGTCTTTTTAATTTTGCTTTAATTGGAATATAAATAGTTTGATTATTAGTCTCTGTGGAATCGACCCAAACTTGCTGCTGCTACGGTAGTGTTTAAATTCAGTAATTAATTTTGGTGTTTACGACGCGCATCAATGATCCAATCTACTTCATATAGCTATGGCGCCAAATGAACTTCCCCATGTTATTTTTATGATTTGCTAAGTGTAATCACACTAAAAAATTTCTGGGATAAGGAATTGGAGCCATCAGAATGATCATCTATGGTTATGAGGGCATTTTGTTTTGGACATCATGTCTAAATATTTGATGTTGACTGTTTCATTTTATTGGGTTAGTTGGTTCATTGGTGAAGAAACCATAACTTTACTCTCTACAAGCCCTTAGCAAATATGATAAGTTTGATTTCAAAAGCTTGATATTCTTGGTCCATGGATTTCTCTATTCCTAGTTCCAGGAAACCTTTTTCCTGATTTTGTTGGGAGAGACAAAGGCGACACTTTTAGTTGTTAATGGGATATTTCTTGAGTATGAGAAGATTTTGATTGCTAAAATCACCATGAGAGTATCTTATAGAAAATTATTTGATTGCTTAAGCATGTAAACTTTCTGGTTTAACAATGCAAGGAAGATTTGTTTACTGATTTCTTGAATAGCCTCTTGGAATATCTGCAATTATAACAAATGTCAATCAATGTTAGCCACAACGAAGCTATGCTCATGGCTCAAGTAAGGGATCGAATTGCAGATTGACTTTGGACCACCTTTCAACATTAGATTATATATTATTAATTTTTATGATGCTTTAAAATGATTGTAAAATTTAAATTATATGCGCTTTGAGATATATTTTGAATTATTTGTGGTTTTATTTTTATTTTTTAAAGAATTTATAATTGATTTTTTTTTATTTTATTTTAATTATGAATCTGTATTTGACATTTTGGATATTAGTTTTGAATTTTTAATGTGAATTTTATATGTAAAATTTAATTTTGAATTTTTAGTATGGATTTTATATATAACATTATACAAAATAAAAATAAAAAGAAAAAACCATAAACCAAAAATGGTTATCAAACGAGTTTTTGTTTTTTATTTTTCAAAAACCAAAAACAAAAATGATTATCAAACGAGTTTTTGTTTTTTTTTTTTTGTTTTAAAAAAAAACAAAAAAACAAAAACTATAAACCAAAAACTAAAAAGTAAAAACTAAAAATGAATGTGTTAACAAATGAGCACTTAGCAAACACAAATCTCTTGACACATTGACAAATGGGAAAAGCCTATTGGACTATTTAAAACTTTAAATTTTTGTAGAACTCAATTGTATTACTATTCTTCCCAAATGATATAGTTTAACACAAATTAAGGTTCACTATATTATAGGCATCTTCCTAATTATTGCTAAAATATTATTTGCTGAAATTACTATTGGTTAATTTGTTATTTCCACTACCTAATAATAGTATAACCCTACCCTACATGTTTAAGTTGTAATAAGTGAAAACCCTACCTAATAATACTATAGCCCTAACCTACATGTTTAAGCTGTAACAAGTGAAAACCCTAATTGTCTTTTTATAGTATGACTAGGGTACAAGCCCATTGGAAGTTTTTGTTCCTTACACTAAAATGTTTACAATGAAATAAGATCTTGTCTTTTTAAGGTGTGGAAACAAAGCACCAAATTGCACTGCAAAAGGGTCTGCAATGAGATTTAAAAATCAAATTTCATAAGGCAGAGTATATCATAAGTAAGAAATGCATCAAATATATATCAACCAAATAGAAGATAGATGATAGAGCTTCCAATAGACAAAAGTAAAAGATACCTTAGTGACAATTTACATATAAATTTCTAAAAAGGAAAATTTATCCTTTTAAGTGTTCTACAAGTACATATAAACCGATAAACATAATATTTAAAAAGTGCCAGATTTCAGACACCAACAAAAAATACAAGAGATATCAAAGATCACTCGCCTAGAAAATTGGCCTCTACATCTACCAATCCAAGAAGTACATAATAATACCATTTTTCCTGCACAAATCAAAGCAAATATAACAAATAGTCATTAGATATTTAACATATGGAAAAGGCCAAAAAAATGTCAAAGAGACTAAGGGACCTAACTTAGAAAACTTAGATACTTATCCCATCTCATAATATACCATTTGGCACTCCCTTCTTCTATCTTAAAAGTTATCTCATGCCTATGGAATTTCTAGGTGTTCCAAAACTTTGCTCCCAAATTAGGCCACATGTTACAATGTCACAGATAATTAATGACATCAATGTACATACAGTCTTACCAACTATATGAGATGAAAAGCTGTTTTAACAATGCTTGCTTCTCAGAATGTAAAAAGCTCTGTTCCTGTTTTGTCTTCACACTTTTGGAAACAAGCTACATGAAAGATCCCATGAGAAATCTATGTAAAACCAGATCAAGCATCCAGCTAAACCATTAGGCGTAGTAATAATGTCTCAGGAATTGCAGACAACATGAAAAGAAAATTAGAAATGCAGACAATAACAAAACATACCTTGATATTAGTCATCCCTCTCAGTCACCTGCTGCAACAGATGCTGGTTTTGTGTTTGCATATCCTCATATGCCTCGCCAATGGTCTGCATGAAAACAAAAAAGCATACATGAATCCAGCTTATTTATTTATCTAAAAAAGAATGAAAATCTGAAGCAAAAGACTAGTAAAGGCTCAATTTATGATATATAAGCCTTTGTCTCCTTGTCTTTGATTCTAATGGCCTCTGTAAGCTCAATAAAATCTCTACATTAAAAGTACAAATAGCATTGTTAAAAAGTTTGATCACACTACCATTGTTTTGTTTTAATTAAAAAGCCATTGTGAATTACTAAATAGCAATGAAAACATTCATACTGTTATCCCATCCTATTAGTCACCAATAAATGAAAAAGAAAAGAATCTTTAAACCTAGTAGCTCAATTCACCCAAAGTTCCCGACTATAAACCTAGCAACACAAGAAAGCCTCAACATTCAGCAGCCAAATGCTACCTACCCACTTTAGAGTCAAGACACAAGTATTTAACTTTTAATATACATCCATGTACCCCAACAAGCCAACAAGGCAGTTTTACCTATTTTCTGTTAACCAAATTCACACTCTCAGAGGAGAGGAGAGGAGAGAGAGGGGGGGGGGGGGGAANAATTACTTCTAAAATCTTGAATATCTTAGGTTATACTCCAAAAAAAAAAAACAAATTTATCATACAAACAGATAAATAATGCAATGTTGGTTTCCTGAATATGATTGAAAAAAGGTCAAAAATTATAAATGGATTAACCAAAAATATCACTATTACATGCAAAATCACTTAGTAAACTAAAGCAACCTATATGACAGGGTATTTTATAGGTTACCACAACTATGTCAGGGTCAAGAGAAAATAAAATACAAATAAAAACTGATGCGGTGCAGACAGATCTTCGAATTGAAGAAGGAAGCCAACTTTCAGAGACCTGAGCTTAATGACCGTTGCACATTTAAATTTAGCTTTGAGATTACTGTTTTTTCCTTTAGTTAATGTTTAGTTTATGTGTGCTTTAAAAGGGCTGTTTGGTCTTTGAACTTTAGTTAACCGTTTTTGTCGTCTTTTGTTGATGTGGCTTAGCCGTTACTTAATACGACAGCGTTTTATTAGTTTGGTTAGTACAAATAGATCAACTCGTCTTCCTCGAGGGGTAGTCTGTATTTTTCCTCCATTATTGTAAAACGTTGAGCTCCGTTTCAGCTCGTTTAATTGAATTTGTCTCCCATTAACTCTTAGATCTTCCATATGAGTTGATTAATGGATTTATCACTCTTTGTTACCGTTTATTTCTACATCAATTGGTATCAGATCTCAGAGATTGCCGTGCTTCTGCTATGGCCAATTCAGATGAGGGAAGTAGCCGTGTCCACAGCGAATACTACGATCTGAAGAATCTCTGGGCAGATATATGAGGTGTGGAGCAGAAAATTGACAATCTCATCCTTGAGATTCGTCAATCTCACTCAAGGACTTCCAGCAAATCACCCCACAACCGGCTGCAAGGATCGAGACTTTGCTCGACCAATCCCAACTTCCATTCGAACTCCACAACACATTTCTCAACCTTTCCAGACTCGTTCAGAGCCACCAGATCCAGCAGACTTATCCCCACCCTTTCACAAAACCTTACCAAATTTCCACAGCAGAGCTCATGGACCAGACATTATTGATTCCGATGATGAGATTGAAGCTTCCTTGTTTGACGAGCCTCGTCGTTGTGTAAATCTGCCACAATTTGGATAGCCATACAGGTATAACCGAAACCATGACTAGACTGATTTTAAGCTTAAAATTGACCTTCCGAGCTTTGATGGCCACCTCCATATTGAGGATTTTCTTGACTGGATACATAGTGTAGACAACTTCTTTGACTACATGAATATTATTGAGATCCAACAAGTTAAACTAGTAGCTTACAAGCTACGGGGAGGAGCTTCAGCTTGGTGGGAACAGCAGCAAATGAACCGCCGCAGGGAAGGCAAAGAACCAGTTTGATCGTGGCATTGAATGAAACAGCTGCTCAAGGCACAGTTTCTGCCTGACGATTATGATCAAGTCCTCTACCAACAGTATCATGGATGCCAGAAGAAAAGAAGAACCGTGAATGCCTACACATATGAGTTTTATCGACTCAGATCCAGAAACAACTTACAGGAGTCAGAATGACAACAAGTTGCTAGATACATTCATGGCCTCTCAATCCCAATTCAAGAAAAACTTGAACTAAGTCCAATTTGGAATTTGAATGCACCGTGAATATGGCCACTCGAGTGGAGAAGCAGCTAATTCGACCCTCCCCATTTCATAAACAACCAAACAGATGGAAACCAGAATTCTATTCAGACAAACCCAAATTCAACACCACTACCACTCCAACCTCCCCACAACTCACCAATCCTACCACTCACATACCATCCTCTTCCAAACCTTATACTGAAACCCCCCTGATCCCAAGGAAAACAACCCATCAATCCCACTAAACAAAACAGTAACCTCACCAATGCCAACCCTTATGCTCGACCATTTCTACTCAAATGCTTTAGTTGTAACCAGCAGGGACACAAATCCAATGAATGTCCCCAACGAAGAGTACTTCATCTTCATGAGGATGTTGATGAATTCAGCTATGAGGAAGAAGAAACCAGTGAGGACCCTGTAGAAGACACTGAAGAATTAGTGGCTGACAGTGGAGAACGTGTGTTGTGCATTTTGCAAAAATTGATGTTCACATCCAAAATTCCTTTGCATAATCAGAGGCAATCAATTTTCAAAACTCGATGCACAATTAAAGGCAAAGTGTGTGATATCATTATTGACAGTGGCAGCAGTGAGAATGTAGTGTCACAGGCTATGGTTAGGGCTCTATAGTTACAAACAACTAAGCATCAATCACCTTATAGAATTGGTTGGATTAAAAAAGGCATTGACACCAAAGTCACTGAGCAGTGCCAAGTGACTTTCTCTATTGGCAACAACTATATTGATACCATCACTTGTGATGTTGTCCAGATGGATGCCTGCCATCTATTGCTGGGCAGACCATGGCAGTTTGACAGGAAAGTTACTCATGAAGGCAAAGCTAACACCTATTCCTTCCTCTCGCACTCCAAAAAGCTTGTGCTACTTCCTACCAGTGTCCAACCTACTCCATCTTCCTCATCTCAAGTTTCAAAAGGACTCCTCATCCTCACTGAGGGCCCTCAGTTCCAACAACTTATCCAGCCCAATGATTCAATTGTGGGACTCATCTTGAAAGATGCCCAGGGAATAGTAGCTAACATCCCAGACTTGCTCAAGCCCTTATTACAAGAATTCAGTGACTTAGCCCCTTCAGAATTACCTAATGAACTGCCACCTATAAGGGTCATATAGCACAACATTGATCTCATCCTCGAATCCAGTCTACCTAATTTACCCCACTACAGGATGAGCCCTAAAGAACATGAAGTTCTTCAAGGAATCGTGGATGACTTGCTCACCAAGCAACTAGTCAAACCTAGCCTAAGCCCCTGTGCTGTACCTGCCCTCTTGGTTCCCAAAAAAGACTTCACCTGGAGGATGTGTGTTGATAGCAGGGCTATCAACAAGATCACCATAAAGTACAGATTTCCCATACCTAGGTTGGAGGATATGTTGGACAAGCTAGAGGGATCTAAAGTGTTTTCCAAGTTGGATCTTAAAAGTGGATACCATCAGATTCGAATCCGGCCTGGAGATGAATGGAAGACTACATTTAAAACAAGGGAAGGACTTTATGAATGGCAGGTTATGCCCTTTGGCTTGTGTAATGCACCTAGCACCTTTATGAGGTTAATGAATCAGATTTTGAAACCTTTTATTGGACATTTTGTGGTTGTGTACTTCGATGATATACTCATCTACAGTCAAGCTAAAGAGGACCATTTTAACCAACTCAGGCATGTTTTACAAGTCCTAAAAGAAAACAAACTCTATATGAGTTTACACAAATGTGAATTCTTCACTGAAAGTCTTTTATTTCTAGGCTATATTGTAAGCAAAGATGGCATTCACACTGATCCTAAGAAGATTCAAGCTATTGTTGATTGGATTACACCTCAAAATGTCTCTCAGCTTAGGAGTTTTCACGGGTTAGCTACCTTTTACAGAAAGTTTATCAAGGGCTTTAGTACTATTGTAGCCCCATTGACTGAATGTTTAAAGAAGGGAGAATTCAATTGGGGTCCTCTACAAGATGATAGTTTCTCGATACTTAAACAAAAGTTCACTCAAGCACCATTTTTGGCCCTCCCTAACTTTGACAAGGTTTTTGAAGTTGAAACTGCTGCCTCTAAGGTTGGAATTGGGGCAGTTTTAATACAAGAAGGCAAGCCTATCGAGTTCTTTAGGGAGAAATTGTGTGCAGCCAAGCAAAAGTGGACCACTTATGAACAGGAGTTATATGCAGTCATCCGAGCTTTCCATCACTGGGAACATTACTTGGTTCAAAGGGATTTTATCTTACACAGTGATCATCATCCTCTTAAGTATCTTAACTCACAGAAGAAGCTAAATGATTTGCATGCCAGATGGGTAGAATTCCTACAAAAGTTTCACTACTCGTTCCATCACAAGTCTGGCCAATCTAACAAAGTGGCTGATACCTTAAGCGGAAACCATTCCTTACTGTCCATTCTACAATTCAATTTGACAGATTTTGACCATTTGAAAGACCTCTATGCTACTGATGATGACTTCTCTACCATTTGGGAACAGTGTACTTTGAAAAACAAGACTGATGACTTCCATATTATTGATGGTTTCCTTTTTAAAGAAAACCAACTTTGTGTACCTCGGACATCACTGAGGGAATTCATATTACAAGATCTTCATTTAGGAAGAATTGCAGCTCATTTGGGTAGGGATAAAACCACTAGTGCTGTTGCTAGCAGATTCTACTGGCCAAAGATGAAAATTGCACTCATTCATTTTGTTCAACAATGTGGTGTGTTTCAACGGGCTAAGGGCCATACTCAAAATACAGGGCTCTATACTCCCTTACCTGTACCCAATACCATTTGGGAAGACTTGTATCCTTGGACTGCCTATGACACAGAGGAAAACTGACTCAATTCTGGTGAAAGTGGATCAGTTTTCAAAAATGGCCCATTTCTTTCCATGTAAGAAGGCCTCTGATGCAAGTTATGTGGCTACTCTATTCTTCCGAGACATAGTTAGGCTTCATGGCATTCCTAAATCTATCACATCTGATAGAGATGTTCGTTTTGTTAACCATATTTGGAAGGTCTTGTGGAAAAAGTTTGATACAAAACTTCAGTTTAGCAGTGCTTATCACCCTCAAATAGATGGCCAGACTAAAGTTGTTAACAGGACACTAGGAAACATGCTCAGGTGCCTGGCCAGTGACAAACCCAAGCAATGGGATTCAGTCATTCCTCAGGCTGAATTTGCCTATAACAACATGGTTAACCGAACCACTGGTTTGACTCCTTTTACTATTGTTTATACTAAAAGTTCTAATTCTACTGTTGATTTGGTTTCTATCCCTAGCTTATATCACGAAGGTGCTTCGACATTTGCTAATTCCTATGGTCAGTTCGATAATCAAATCAAAGCCACAATTGAGGCTGCAAACAGATCATACAAAAATGCAACATATAGACATCGACGTGAGAAAACATACCAGGTAGATGATCTGGTAATGATTTATCTTCGGAAGGAACGTTTTCCTTTAGGCACCTACAACAAACTTCGCCTGAAGAAACTTGGCCCCTTTCAGATCCAGAAGTCTTTAGGCCCGAATGCCTACCTCTTCGATCTGCTTGATGACTTGAAAATCTCCCCTATTTGCAACGTCACTGGTCTCAGTCCTTACACCCCCTCGGATCAAGCATATGTTCTTCAAGAATCACTCGGGGCGAGCTCCTTTAGAGATAAAGGGAATGATGCGGTGTAGAAAGATCTTCGAATTGAAGAAGGAAGCCAACTTTCAGAGACTTGAGCTTAATGACCGTTGCACATTTAAATTTAGCTTTAAGATTACTATTTTGTCCTTTAGTTAATATTTAGTTTATGTGTGTTTTAAAAGGGTTGTTTGGTCTTTGAACTTTAGTTAACCATTTTTGTCGTCTTTTGTTGACGTGGCTTAGCTGTTACTTAATACGGCAGCGTTTTATTAGTTTGGTTGGTACAAATAGACCAACTCATCTTCCTCGCGGGGTAGTCTGTATTTTTCCTCCATTATTGTAAAACGTTGAGCTCCGTTTCAGCTCGTTTAATTGAATTTGTCTCCCATTAACTTTTAGATCTTCCATCTGAGTTGATTAACGGATTTATCACTCTTTGCTACCAATTATTTCTACATCAAAAACTAAGGCTACAAGATTATTACAATGCTTAGATCAAAGACCAGAATACTTCTATTCACTCGACTTTCAGAAAAACATAATTCAAAGTAAGATATTAACATAATAGTATAGTACGACATTAAATAGTTGAATGGAATGAAAAGTTAAAAGAACTAACTTGACATATAAAGACTGTCATTATAGACTGACAATTAAACAATCCTGAATTTGTCCCAAAAAAAAAAAAACTTACTCCTAAAAATTATGGCTCACAATGATGAAAGAATGGCATCAAGGTTACATATTCTATGCTCCCAAAGCATCAAAACCAAAAATGGGGGAATCAGATCTAAAACTGGGAATGCTAGAAAATATATTAATAAAAAATAATAACAATAATAATAATTCTCAGCACAGATTAACCCACCTGACAATGTGGGAAAATGGGTCGATTGTACTTGTGCATATATGAAACTCAGACAATAGAGACATCCCCAAAATTGACCCAGTGTTAATGGGATCATACAAACAAACCCCAAAAGGGGAAAAAAATGGATGAACCAGTATTAGTAAGGCAAAACAAAATTTCTTTGCTTTGAAAGAAAATAGGTGTACGGAAACGTAATATACCTTCATTCAGAAGCAAAATTAACTTCTCAACTACAAAGCACCCTACATAAATCAAAAATTAAAATTCAAAATTTTGAAAAAATCTAAGAAATGAGTTGTAGTTACATTAACGCATGTACATTTGATGCCAATAGAAATAATTAAGACAGAAACAAAAGATCATAATAAAAAATTCCAACTTGCTGCAACCGTAAATTTCCTAAACCCTAAAATCCCAAATTGACCAATACCTTACCTGCAATTGAAGGATTGATGAATGTAGGGGGAGAATCAGCACTATTGGACGTTGAGTTGGACTTAAGACTTCACAGCAAACTCTTTACGGCAAGCCGACGAACCGCCATTGTAGTGAGGACTCTTCTTCTCCGAGAACCAAAACCCCATGCGATTGAATGTCTGAAGTGCTAACACGCCAGAATCTGCCGATCAGAGAAAAATCGAGTTCCCTGGTTTCTTCGAGTTTTTTGGCGATTCGCAGAGTTTCACAGCCAAAAAATCGGGTGGGAAGGCAGCGGAAAGGCTGGGCATTCTTTTTTGGGCGATGGGTCAGCTAGCCGTCGCCGGATCTGGCCGAATTTCTGGTGAGAGGCTTAAGTTGCGTGGGTTTTTTATAGGGCATTTCGGATCGAGAGGAGGAGAAAACGAAGAAAAGGGAGGGAGGGATCGGGGGAAATAAGGAAGAAAAAAAGAAATAAATGGAATTTCATTATTTCCCAACATTTTTAACATATTTTTAATAAATTGAATTAACAATATTGATGCAACTATTTAAAATTCCGTCGCAATTATGCTAATTGTATGGAAGAGAGATTTTGTTTTTAAATTTTCCAGTTAAAATGTATAGTTTTATTTGAATTTTAAATTTAATTGTGATAAAATAACTTTTACAATTAACAATATATTCAAATGTGACTAATATAATATTATCACATAATTATTTTGAATTTTATATTTTTTTCATAGAATCTATGACAACATTTGTGGATTTCGTCACAAATAAACTTAAATAATTCAAAAAAAATTTAGTTCCAACAAATTTATGACAATTAGTGATAGCTTATTATGACGAAGTAAAATTTCTTACATTGAATGTACCACTTGTGACTATCCAGATATGTATGTCATTATATAGTTTATTTATGTGACGGTTAAGTGACCGTGACAACGATTTCTGTTACAAAAAAAATCTATTTTTCTTGTAATGACAACATGGGTAATTCATTAATTCAGTTATCAACTTGCACCCTGAGGCTGTCTGTATTACTTGGCATTAGTTAATCGAATAACTAAACATATAACATGCATTTATGAAAGTTTTAATTGATATAACATTTGAAGGTTACTATTTTGTAGTTTTACCAATTAAGTAGAAAGTTAACTTCTCAAGATAAATCTATATTTGATATTTAGACTAGAGAGTTTTATATCCAATAAAAGTCCTTCAGTCTCTAATATGTGATAGCTGGTACCTATTAACATGGAATAAAAAACATTTCTCTAATAGAAAGAACCCCGTTTTCGTCGATTCACCATGAAGAGTCAAAGAGACATTTAATCATAAACTCCACTTAATGTCCTGTTAAGCTATCATGCATGGTTACACAGGCCCTCTTTGCTTTACTTTAAATATTCAAATTAATATCATGTTTAGACAATCTCCCATGTGAAGGTGTGGAGACTTGAGTGAACTACTTTATTTTATTATTATTATTATTGTTATTATTTTGTTTGCTTATTCACCTCAGCATCTCTTTGTGCTGATGCTAAACCTACTAATAAACTGCCTTTGAACACCAAACAATGTAATTTGATCAAAACAAAAGCTTCTAAAGAACAAAAAAATAGGTAATAAAGGACTTGCAATTAAATAAACCACGATGTTCAACTATATAAAGAGAAAAGTACTTAAGTGATGCATAGAAGAAAAAACCTTTAGTGCTTTCTTTTGATAAAGCATAATAGCCCCATAGACAATAGCCAGTGTTAGACTTAGATATAAAAGTCACGTGAGAGAGAGGGATTATGTCTTAACCAAAACGCCTGTGTTTTGGTGTGTTATTTGTTTACTGTCTTGCTGCACACCGTTTCACTTGATTGTGTATTTGTATATGAGGTTTTGGTTTTTGGAAAAAGTCAGAGCGATCATATTGTTTAGAGTTCTAGGTTTTCTTTTCCTCAGCCACCGTCGCCTGTGTGCTTCTTCTTCCTCTTGCTGTCTTAGGTTTCTAGGGGATTTTCTTATAGAAAATCTATGCAAGAAAGTGTGAGGTTGTTTTGCTGGGTGTGTATTTCATCTGATTGTTTAGCTTTCTGGTTTTAGGCTTGTAAACTTGAATCTCTGAATAAGAATGGATAGGGTTCCTTTGGTGGAGCTCAAAGAGGATGTAGGTGAAATTCATTTCACCGAACCTCTATAATTCTGTGTGTTTTATGCTGCTATTTCCTTTAATTTGTTTTTTTATCTTTAAGGAAAATTGCATAACAGTGGTATCAGAGCTTCAATCAAATTTTTTTTTTCTTTTTCAAGTTTACGGTCAAGGTTTGTGAATCTTGGTTCGATTCGCAAACCTGGTTTTTTTATTTTATTTTATTTTATTTTTTATTTTTATGTTCAATTCTTTGGTTTTAAAATGGATTCTGCTAAAGATCTTGAGAAAAATATGGATGATTTGAATAGGTTAGGATTGGATTTAGCAAATATTAATGAAAAATTCACTGATGAACACCATGCAGTTATCCTGTTAAATTCTTTGAGTGATCCTTATAAAAAAGTTAAAAATGTTATTAAGTATGGTAGAGAAACTTTAACTACTAAAATTGTAGTAAATTCTTTAAGGTCTAAAGATCTTGAATTAAAAAACTCTATCTCTAGTGAGAGTCTCTCTGTGAGGGGAAGGAATTTTAATAGGAATGGTGGTTCTAATTGGAATGGTGGTTCTAATTCTATAAACAAAAGCAGAGGAAAGTCTAGGTCTAAGTCTAGACTTAGGGGCATAAAGTATTTTTATTGTCAGAAAGAGGGTCATATGATTAAGGACTGTTTTAAGAGAAAAAGGGATGAGAAGAATAAAAATTCTAATTCTGAAGAGTGTGGAGATGCTGCTATGGCATCTACGGGTCTAGAAATAAGTGAAGTTCTAGCTGTCACTACTCAATCTTTTGAACAAGAGTGGATTCTTGATTCTGGTTATACTTTTCACATGTGTCCTATAAGAAGCTGGTTTAATAATTATCAAGAAATAAATGGAGGTCAAGTGTTAATGGGAAATAATATGTCTTGTGATATAGATGGTATAGGTGACATTACTGTCAAGATGTCAGACGGTATAATAAGAACCTTAAAAGATGTTAGACATATTCATGACCTTCAGAAAAATTTAATTTCTATTGGTACCTCGAATGAGTCTGGCTGTGTGTGTAAAACTCAAGATGGGTTAATGAAAAGTACTAGGGGTGCTATGGTTGTTATGAAAGGGGTTAAAAAGAATGGTCTTTATGTGTTGCAAGGTAATATTGTGATAGGAAGTACCGCTGCTGTGTCTTCTTTAGATAAAACTAAGTTGTGGCATAATAGACTAGGTCACATAAGTGAATTACACTATCTAAACAAACAGGGTCTGTTCAAACATATGTCATTAGTAAGGTTGATTTTTGTGAGCACTGTATTTTAGGCAAACATCATAGGTTAGCCTTTAAGACAGGTTTACATAAATTTGTATCAGTGCTTGATTATGCATATGCAGATTTATGGGGACCTGCTCAAACACCTACACAAGGAGAAAATAAATACTTTCTCTCTATCATTAATGACTATTCTAGGAAGGTGTGGGTTTATTTGCTTAAGAATAAGAGTGAAGCTTTTATTAAGTTCAAAAATTGGTGCTCTTTTGTAGAAAATCAAACTGGAAAAAGACTTAAAGTGTTTAGAACTGATAATGGTCTAGAATTTTGTAACAATGAGTTTGATACTTACTGTTCTAGCCGTGGCATTGTGAGACATAAATCTATTAGGCAAACCCCTCAGCAAAATGGAGTTGCTGAGAGGATGAACATGACCCTGCTAGACAAAGTTATGTGTATGCTTTCTAGTTCTGGTCTTCCTAAAACTTTTTCGGGTGAAGCAGTAGTTACAACCACTTACCTTGTTAACAGAAGTCCCTCAATAGCCATAGAGTTCAACACTCCTAAGTATATGTGGACATGAAATAATCCGGACTTGTCTAATCTTAGAACCTTTGGGTGTCTAGCTTATGTCCATCAAAAGGATGGGAAACTTGAATCTAGAGCTATCAAGTGTTTTTTCTAGGCTATCCTGATGGTGTAAAAGGGTACAGGCTGCGGTCTAAAGATTTTAATGGATTCAAGGTTTTAATAAGTAGAGATGTCATCTTCAATGAATGTATTATGCCTTGTTTGAAGACTAACAGTGCAGATACTGAAGATCAGCTCAAAGCTGATAGCACTAAAATTAACGTGGAGCTTCAAACAGCAGATGAAGATCAATCTATACAACCGGATCTACCCATACCAGATTTTCAGACTCCTTTCAGATTGATGAACCAGCTCATGACACTGAAAATGAAGAGGAAGCTGTACAAGATGACAGACAGACACCTCTGCAACCAGATCAAACCATCAGAGATTACCAATTGATAAGGGATAGAGAGAAAAGACAGGTAAAACCCCCTGTGAGGTTTGGGTATGCAGACCTCATATCCTACTCTTTATTTTCTTATCAAGAGCTTGCTAGTAATGAACCTAAGAACTATAATGAAGCTGTTAATAGTATGCATGCTTAGAATTGGTTTGATGCCATGAAAGATTAAATAAATTCTCTACATAAGAATGAGACTTGGCAGCTAGTTCTTAGGAGTAATAATCAAAAGATAGTAGATTGCAAGTGGATATATAAAGTAAAAGAAGGCTTAACAGAAAATGATCCTGTTAGATTCAAAGCTAGGCTTGTGGTAAAAGGGTTTACTCAAAGGGAGGGAATAGACTATAATGAGATATTTTCCCCTGTTGTTAAATACACAACTATTAGAGTAATTCTAGCTTTAGTTGCTCATTTCAATTGGGAATTAGAACAACTTGATGTCAAAACAGTCTTCTTGCATGGTAAATTAGATGAGAAAATTTATATAAGTCAATCTGAGGGGTTTGCTGTCAAAGGTAATCCTGAACTTGTTTGTTTGCTGAAAAAATCTTTGTATGGTTTAAAACAAGCCCCTCGGCAATGGTATAAGGGATTTGATAACTTTGTATCTAAAATTGGTTTTAAAAGAAGCAAGTATGATACGTGTCTTTATTACAAAGGTAATACTAGAGGTAGCACTATTTATTTGTTACTTTATGTTAATGACATGTTGCTTGCTGGTCAAAACATAGAAGAGATACAGAAAATCAAAAGAAGCTTAAAATATGAATTTGACATGAAGGACCTTGGTTAGAAATAGATATAGTTAGAAATAGAGTTAAAAGGACTTTGTTTCTTAATCAGAAAAATTACTATGATAAAGTTCTGAAACAGTTTTCTATGCTTACTGTCGAGCCTACTAATGTACCTCTTGCAAACCATTTTAATTTTTCTTCTAAACATGGTCTCTCTACTGTTAAAGAAAAGAACGAAATGGAAAAAGTTCCTTACTCTAATGTTGTTGGGTCAATTATGTATACTATGATTTGTACTAGGCCCGATATAGCACATGCTATTAGTGTGTTAAGTAGATTCATGGCCAATCCTGGTAGAGAGCATTGGGAAGCTCTCAAGTGGCTTCTTAGATATCTTAAGGGAGCTTTAGATCATGGCTTACTATTTAAGCATAATAATGAATGGGTAACTCTAAGGGTTTATGTAGATTCAGATTTTGCTGGTGATAGAGATAGGAGAAGGTCTACTACCTCTTATATGTTTACTGTTTGTGAGAACTGTGTCAGTTGGTAGTCTCAATTATAGCCTATTGTTGCACTTTCAACTACTGAAGCTGAATACATAGCAACTGCAGAAGCTGTTAAAGAATCTCTGTGGTTAAAAAGTCTGTTGACTGAACTTAAACTCTTGCATCATAATGTTACTGTTTTTTCTAATAGTCAAAGTTCCATATTCTTATGTAAAAATCACGTTTTTCATGAGAGGACTAAACATATTGATGTAAGGTTTCATTTTGTGCGAGATGTAATTGAGCTGAAACTGATCCATATTGAGAAGATTCCCACAAAGTACAATCCAGCAGACATGGGCACTAAAGTTCTTCCTTTGGGCAAATTTGTTGTGTGCAAGAAGCTGCTTAGGATTGATCCCGGATAATCTATGAGGGCCTGAGCTGAGAAGCTTAAGTTACTTTAGCCATTCAAGGTTTTTTTATATCAAGGTGGAGATTGTTAGACTTTGATATAAAAGTCACGTGAGAGAGAGGGCTTATGTCTTAACCAAAACGACTGTGTTTTGGTGTGTTATTTGTTTACTGTCTTGCTGCACACCGTTTCACTTAATTGTGTATTTGTATATGAGGTTTTGGTTTCTGGAAAATGTCACAGCGATCAGATTGTTTAGAGTTCTAGGTTTTCTTCTCCTCAGCCATCGTCGCCTGTGTGCTTCTTCTTCCTCTTGCTGTCTTAGGTTTCTAGGGGATTTTCTTATAGAAAATCTGTGCAAGAAAGTGTAAGGTTGTGTAGCTGGGTGTGTATTTCATCTGATTGTTTAGCTTTCTGGTTTTAGGCTTGTAAACTTGAATCTCTAAATAAGAATGGCTAGGGTTCCTTTGGTAGAGCTCAAAGAGGATGTAGGTGAAATTCATTTCACCGAACCTCTATAATTCTGTGTGTTTTCTGCTGCTATTTCCTTTACTTTGATTTTTATCTTTAAAGCAAATTGCATAACAGCCAGGAACACATAGTTCATAAAAGACTCTGAAGTTGGTGCATTAATTCCTACAGAACAACACAGTTAACAATATTGATTTACTCAAAATCCTTTCCCAAATGGTTCGAAACTTGTGGTAATATGAAATACAAGAATTTATGGAACTATAAAATACATAAACAAAATATTTAATACACACCATTATTTCGATGTAACAAAAACAAAAAGTTCGTTCTTTTAGTGGTTGGGATAGGGAGGCTGAAGGTTGACAGAAAAAAAAAATAAAAAAAGCTGTTTCTTCCCCCTTTTTTTTGGTCAACAAACAAGTTTCACTCCAAGAGAAAGAAAGATACATTAGGAAAAGTCATGTTGCAAAACAATAGGTACTTGGATGTTCAGGAGCACAAATGAATATCTCTGGACATGAACAATTTTATGAAATGTGGAGCTCAAAGCTTTGCGTTCTTCTTGTTAGTTGTGTTTAGCTGTTTGATATTAATTTGTGTATTTTAGTAAATTTATATTGGAAACCTATTTGAATTTGTTTGCATTTTTGTTTAACCTGACTCTATAAGTAGGGATGGTGTTTAGAATTTTTAAGGTAATCATTAGCTAAGTTGAAAGTAATACGTAAATTGAAGTTGATATTAATCCAAAGCAGTGCTTTCAATTTCTTAGGTGGGAAGCAGCTCAAGTTCCAAAAGTAAGGGTAGCTAAGCAGCTCAGGTTCCAAAAGTAAGGTTGCCATTTTGTTAGAGATTACTTTTAAAAAAGTTCGCTTGCTTTTTTCTTCTTGAAAGACCCCTCAGAAAATCTTTTACAGGAACTTGCCTTAGAATTGCTGACCATTTCTTTGTGTTCTCTGCTCTGCCAATAAACTTTCAAAAACTGGGGAGAGAAAATAAATTTCCTTTATAACAGCTCTTTTCTTCTTGGAAGATTGATTAGAACGTTTACAAAATTTGGATGAACAATCTCAATCTTTTTTATGCCTTTGAAATAAAAGGCTAAACATTGACAAAACAAAGCACTTTAAACATCCTAACATATGAAAAAGAAGAAAGCAAAAGTTTGCAAGGTCAATGTCTACTCTCTTCAATATCAGACATTTCTTAAGCACTGCCTTTTACTGTCTAGCTCTCATTTGGTTTAAAATCTCAACTTATTAATCGAGTTTAGAATATTCGCATACACAAACATATTACACCGGAAACAAAACATACTTCAATAACCATCTGGCGGTGATGATAATGATGATCTTAATAGAGACAAGATCAAATCCTTATATTGGATGCTTTCCTATAATCAAACCAATCATAAAACTGCATTATAAATTCATAGGAATTTTAGATAAAAGCTATAACAAAATGGAAAAAAAAAAATCCAACACGGTGACAGAGTGAAAGAAAATTCATACAAACACACAAACATGAAACATGGAAGGATTGCAACCATTCAGGAAGTCCAAGTTGGGGGATCAAACAGCTGCTTCAATGTAACAGCATGAAGAGGCTCTAATAGAGATGATAGTGAAGTTGACAGCATATCAGCTACTTGTTTCATAGTCGGCCTATACTGTGGACTTGGTTGCAAACACGCAAATGCTACGTTCACAATGGAGACAATTTTCTCTTCTGCTTGCCTTTCTGGAGGCGAGAGATGTTGATTGAGTAAATCCTTAATTAGTATTTGATGAACAGCTGGTGTTGACGATGACGATATGGATGCTGACAGAGACAAGATAAGATCGCCTGGATGTTTTCCCATTATCAGTTCCAGTGCTACAACTCCAAAGCTGTACACATCGCACTTTTCATTTACTTCCAGTGTAAGCAAACTCTGACCAACAAGAAAATATAGAATATTGTCGAAAGATGTATTCTAAATTATTAAAGGAAAGCCACTTTGATGAAAGACTAATTACTTGGAGCTGAGTATCCAAAGGTTCCTGCAAATGGAGTCCAATTTGATGACTTTGGATCTAAAGTTATGGCAGAGCCAAAGTCAGAAATGTGAGCTTCATATTCATTGTCAAGAAGAACATTCTTGCTCGATATGTCTCTATGAACAATAGCACGACAACATTCACAGTGCATATAGGATATGGCATTAGCTAAACCTTTCACAACGTTCAATCTCTTTCTCCACTCCAACTCCACCGCCTTTCCATTATCACTCAATATCTTTGCTAAGCTCCCCTTTTCCATGAACTCGTAAATCAAATACGAGAGTTTTGCATGCGAACAATATCCAAAAAGCTTGATGATATTTCGATGGCGTGCTCTTGTCAACGCACTAGTCTCGCTTTCAAAAGCATCCTTGCTAGCCTCTTCTCCATTCTCATGGAATTTTTTTATAGCAATGACTTGACCAGTTGGCAACACTGTTTTATAGACGCTTCCATATCCTCCAACTCCAATGCAATATTCGGGGCTGAATTTTTTTGTGGCTTTAACTATTTTTTCGTGAACTGTTCTCCCATCATGGCACCTTGCTTCAAAGAAAGTTACAGTCTCTTGTGTTTGTCTTGGCTCATCCATGTTCCTTTCTCTTCTTTTGTGGAAAAATAGAACTCCAGCAATGATAAGCAACAAGACAAGTAGAGTGCAAGATAGAGAAACTATGACTGCAAATACTACAGCTTTACTGCTATTCCCTTTAGGCATGAGGCAGGGCCTTAAACTAGTCATGTTGTTGCCGCACAACCCTTTATTATGTTGCAGTGCTTCAATCGGGGCCTTAATGAACGCTTTGATTTTGGGGAGAGGACCTTCTAACTGATTGAATGATACATCAACAGATGTCAGACTTACAAGCTTTTGAAAGGAAGATGGTATTGAGCCAGAGAGATTGTTATGGGAGAGGTTGAGTGTTTCTAACATGTTCAAATCTCCAAGCTCTGGGGGTAACTCTCTTGCTAGCATGTTTTGACTTTGATCAGCATTTCGAAGCGAGTGAAAATTCCCAATTTGAAAAGGGATAGTTCCACTGAATTCATTATTTTTCAGGTTCAAGTCTCGTAGGTTTGGACACTTCTCCTATTGCTTGGGAAATGGACCACTCAATTTGTTATCTGCAAGGTCGAGCTCTTCAAGGACACTTAACATCCCAAGTTCAATAGGAACTTTATCAGAAAGTGTATTGTTGTTGAGTTTGAGAACATACAGCTCTTTCAGCTAGCCCAATTCCTTTGGAATTGGCCCTTTGATAAGATTGGAGGAGAGGTCAAGTGTATGCAATGCAATTGCTTTCCCAAGTTCACGAGGTAGCCTGCCAGAAATTTTATTACTAGAGAGGTTCAGCGCAGTGAGTTTTGGACATTGTCCCCAGTTTCTACTAAGTTCACCAACAAACTTGTTGTTGCTCAAGTCCATATATTCAAGGTTTAGGTATATCCCCAACTATTCTAATAAATTTCCAGATAGTTGATTCCCTGGAACTCTAAAACGGACTAAGGAACTGCAATTTCTTATACTTTTAGGAATTCAAACTCAGAGGTGGTTATAAGATGCTGCAAACTGCATAAGCCTCCCACCGAGACAAATATTTCTAGGAAGATAGCCATACAAGAAGTTGTAACTTAGGATACATTTTCTAGATTTGTAAGGATGTTCATTTCTGGAGGAATGGATCCTGTAATGTTGTTCCCGAACAACCTTATATTAGTAAGAGATTTTAGATTTCCCATGGATGCAGGAATTGAGCCAGCTAGAAGATTATTTTCCAAATAAAGTTTAGTGAGAGATTTAAGCTATCTAATCTCAAAAGGGATGGATCTAGTCAATTTGTTTCTCCGAAGATTCAAAATGGATAAATTACTCATGTTTCCAATGGAGATAGGAATTGAGCCTTTGAAAATATTATCATCCAAATAAAGCTCACTGAGAGATTTAAGCTGTCCAATCTCAGAAGGGATAGATCCAGTTAGTTTGTTTTCATAAAGATTCAAAATGGATAAATTATTCATGTTTCCAATGGAGATAGGAATTGAGCCACTGAGAAGATTATCATTCAAATAAAGCTCACCGAGAGATTTAAGCTAACCAATCTCAGAAAGGATGGATCCAGTTAGATTGTTTCCATCAAGACTCAAAAGGGATAAGTCGCTGAGGTTTCCAACAGACACAGGAATTGAGCCACTGAGAAAATTATCATACAAATAAAGCTTACTAAGAGATTTAAGCTGTCCAATCTCAGAAGAGATGGATCCAGTTAGATTGTTTCCATAAAGACACAAAATGGATAAGTTACTCATGTTTCCAATGGACACAGGAATTGAGCCAGTGAGATAATTATCAAACAAATAAAGTTCAGTGAGAGATTTGAACTGTCCAATCTCAGAAAAGATGGATCCATTTATAGAATTGTTAGCCATAGAATTATCAAACCGTATATTCTGGATGGAATATTCCCAGAGAAATGATTGAACCCCAAATCAAGGTGGGTGAGTTTGGAAAGGTTGGAAATGGAGGACGGGATGTTTCCATAGAGGGAGTTGTTATACAGGTTCAATTCTAGTAAGTTGGGAAACGAAGACAAGTTCAAGAGTTGGAGGGTACCTCTCAGCATACTGCTTGGAAGAGTAATGTTGATCACATTTCCAAACTCGTTGCAAACGATCCCATACCAGGTTGGCTGGAGGCGGTAGTGGAATTCCAAGAGGAGAGAAGAGGATGATTATTAATGTCACGAAGGCTGTCCTTTCATTTCAAAAGGGCCTCGGGTTTGGAACTATTAATATTACTATTAATGGAGGAACATGCAAACCGTGGATGAATAATGATGAACAACTCAAGTGGGCGTACAGCTAGAGGTGTAAAAATGGGCGGGCAGCACGAGCACGGCAGGCTAAAATTGAGCACAACACGAGCACGGCACGTTACAAACCGTGCCATGTTGAGCACGAAGCACGTAATGGACCGTGCCTGACACGGCACGAATCTATAATGGGCTAGGCACGGCACAGGCACGGGACAGGCCAGGCACAGCACAGGCACGTGATAGGTCAGGCACAGCACAAGCACATGAAAAGCCACACAGATATGCATACTAACAATTTAGATAAAATACAAACTTAGCACAATCCAAACAATAAAATAAAATTATTTCAATTTATCTTTTTAAAATATAATAAATTATGTAATTTAATTATATAAGTATGCATATTTATCAGTTTGTCACTATGTTAATAGTATTTTATATTTATATCATAAACATGAGTCAAATTTTAAAAAAATTAAGTTTTAGTTTATTTATTTTTGGTTACTAACGTTTAATTTGTTTTTTTAAGGAAAATAATTTTTATGGTTATTAAGTATCAACGTTTAAGTTTGTTATTTTTTATATTTTGCCAATTTTTTCTCATAATTTTTTATTTTATTTTTTTAGTTGTAAATATTTATTGTGTTATCTATCAATTAAAAAATAAAATATATTATTTAATTGTTAATTTAATTTATTTTTAATATTTATTTTGAATAATTTTTATTCAGCTATATAATTTATATTAAAAAATATGCAAAATATAAATGGCATAGGCACGGGCACGACCCGTGTCTAACACGAGCACGACATGTGCCCGGCACGAATATGACACGGGCACATAAGTGTTTGGGCCCATAGCACGCTTGGCACGGCACGAAAACTAAATAGGTCGGTATAAGCACGACACAAAAAATAATTTGACTGGCACGAGCACGGCATGAGCACGAACGGACCAGCTTTTAAATGGACCGGACCAACACAGCACGGCCCATTTTACACCTCTACGTACAGTGTTGAGCAAGGTGCCATGGAATGGACTTCGATTGACTATCTTGCGCTTTAATTTCTAGCTACCTAGTAATGACTCCACCATTTTTCATTTTAATATGTGTGTATATATATATAGAGAGACAGAGAAAGAAAAAAAGAAAAAAAAAGAAAGTTCATTCTTTATTGGAAAGAAAGAAAGAAATGGTTGACATTATTCATTAAGGAGATGATAGCATTGTCCATAGGTAAAATTATAGTGGTAATCGATTATTCAAAGAAACCGTACGTAAACTCCAATCCAGATAAAAAGATTCATTCAATATTTCTTCTAGCTAAATAATAATAATAGTAATTAATTTCAATTTGGGCACTTTGGAAATCAAATATTATTAACTGTTTAAAAAAAAAAATATCAGTTTACAGGTAGTTTAGCTTATAACTCGTTGAGTTTCTAATCTGATTAAAAAAAATTATTAATAATAATAATAAATAAATTATGATTGCATATAATGTGTAATTAGACTTTATTAACTGTCTAAAAATCCTACCAAAAAACTGTCTAAAATTCAGTTAATGGATTTGTAATTTTAGGAGTGTATTTAATTTAGAATTAGTTGAATTTTAAAAGAGTTTAAAAGTCTAGAGGTATTCAATTTAAAGTTCAAATAAGTCNTCTATACAAGTCAAGATGTATTTAATTCAGATTTTAATAGATTTTATAAAAGTCTATTAAAATTTAAATGTATTCATTTAAGACTTTATAGAAGTTTTTTAAAATCTGAAAGTATTCAAAAAGTTATTAACTTTAAAAGATTTTAAAAAATGATAGATTTTAATAGATTTCATTGGATTTTAAAAGGAATTTTGTGAATGAAAATGTCTAACTGAAATCCCACTTATTTTCTATAACTGAAAATTTCATTGGATTTTCATGAATTCTTTTAAAATCTACAACTCAATTTAAATCTCTTAAACTATGAATTGAATACCTACTCTTTAATTTTTTTAGTTTAGCTTATAACTTAATGAGTTGCTAAAAAACTAATAAAGTATAAATACAATAAATTCAAACACTATTAATTAACTTGGCATATAACCATTGGTTGCCAAATAAAATATAAGTTTAGATGTAAATACTATAAATACAATACTGTTGATCACATGGGTGGGCTTATAAGTATAAGATGCATGCAATAATTCTTAGAAGTTCAGAGAGTACAAGAATTTCATCCAGTGTCGAAGGAATGGAATTTTGACAAAATTTGCTTGATATCATGAATATTTTTCTTGCCGATGAACTTTAGATTGCTAGAAATCAAAAGAAAATGAATCTTTCATTGGATTTTATTACCAATGGTATATTGGAAGTAACCATAACATAAATTTGATCAGAAGTTTTGCTCTACGACTATATATAAATAGTTTTGATTATAAGAACTTATTTCTATTTGTAGTTAATTATCGACTGGGAGGCAGTCTAATTAAACCACAAAACTAGTTAATGCTTGCATTACGTCCTGATTCATTTACATCATATCCCAACTTTATAAAATCAAGATATGGTAATGTAATCAGAATTTTATGTATTTTTGTTATATGTATATATATATATATATATATAATTTTAATTTAGTGAGCTACTTATCTTTTATAATGCACAATAATGATGTAGCACAGTACTAAATGAAGGTTATAAAAAAAGTGTCTAAATTTTTTATTATTTTTTTAATTTTTTTTTTTTAATCTGATCTACACACCCAATGACAATTTAATTATGTATCATTAAAGGTTTCATTTTTCGTTAATAGTTTTATTATTAAAAAACTTACTGTAAATTAAGTCCACAAAATCATAACTACATATATAGATATATTATATGTGACTATATATAATAACTTACAAATTTAGATTTTAATTATACTGAATTTTAAAATATAATATAAATAATGTGCCATATTTTATAAAATGACAATATAATTGGAGTCGTACGATTGATGTGGTAGGTCTGTCCTACCAAATAATCTCCCCCTAAATAGTATACATTAGAATTATAAGATGAGAAAAAAAAAAAATTTATCTTGATGTATTATTATTAATATTTTAGTTTATTTGGAAAATATAGATGTATCATTGGAGTTGGGAATAATTAGGAGAGGCGTCTCATAAATAAAATAAAAGGGGAGCTTCGTTATCGTTGGTCCAATGAGTGACAAAGTAGTTTTTGAAAAGAAAACGGTAAAAGGCTTTAATTTCTTGTCGTTTTGTCTTGATTAAATGCAATAAATAAAATGGATTGCAATTCTTTTCCAAAGTTAATATTAGTTTTTCCACATTTTGGAGCTTTTTAATTAGCAATCACATTAATTACAAATCCATTAACTGAATTTTAGACAGTTAATAAAATCTAATTACGCATTATATGCAATCATAACGAAATATTCACCAAAAAAAAAAGAATGGACATAACCAAAAGACGACAAAGGGGTAGTACTCCACGATCTACACCTAACACTTATTTTCAACTTTTATATATTTTTGGTGGATGGATTTAGAGATATATATATATATATATATATATATATATATATATATTGTTGTTGTGATTTTTTGGATTGCTGTTTACTCCATGGATCGAGCATTTCAGATCTGCAAATCGAAAAAAAAAAACCGGTTAGAAGGGCACCAGCGAGATGGCCGGCATGCCATCTCTGATGCTAAAGTCAGATGGTGTCACCATGAAAGGAGAAAGAAAGTAAAGTAAGAGAAAACTATAGAGAAAGATCATGAGAGGGAGAGAATAAGGGATAAGGGATAGTGGTGGCTCGGCCTTTTTTTTTTCAAGAGATCCCCCTTTGATGTTATGTTTGTATATATATATCAAGATGGATGGTGGAGATTCTAAAATTTAGCCTCTTCTCTTTGATCTTGTGACATGTGGCATTGAGCTTGTAGTTTTGTTTAATAATTATTCATTTTTGAGCTTTATCTTGATCAACGGACTAAATAAGAAAAATACCCCACAACATATATATATATATATATATATATATATTTTAATATGTGATATTCCAACCCAGAAATATTGATTCAGGAGATAGACGCTCTGCGGCTTTGCATGCATTAGTTAACTAGATCTAATTTTTGTTTCTCTGAACTTGTTAGAATTATTAATTAGATTGGGGTTATATATAACGTTCCTCAAAATGTACTCCTCATGGCGTGCTTCATTTGTATAGAATTATTAAAATTAGGAGACCAAATTTTATTTATCAATTATCAAATATAATTTTTTTTAGATATATGTTTAGTATAATATGTAAAACTGCCCCAATATCAAGCACATGTATATGATTTTGTCACAATTATATGGCAATTAAATTGATGACTAACACATTCTGCTCCACCCACTAATTCTTGACTGATGATAGCCATTAACTGGAAGTTTGATATTGTGATGCCGCATACAATTAATGAAATTCCATTAAATGTTCCGTATGACGGAGAAATGAATATTATTATTGTTATATTTTATATATTGTAAGCATAAAAGTAAAAATTAATGAAATTGTTAATGTGAAAAAAATTATATTTTTTTTAATATAAATATATATATATATATATTTTAAAAATTTTTTTTAATAAAATTAAAATTAAAAGGTTAAAAATTAAAAGCTTTAATAAAAGTTAAAGTTATATTTTTTTAATTTGAAAAAAATAATCCAATACAATATAAAAATGTACCAACCATCAATTTAATATAATTTTATATTAAATACATGAGTGTATTATATAATACATTACAATACAATACAATATAATACAATACCATACAATACAACTTACCAAACGAGTCTATAATATATAATTTAGCTTATAACTTAATGAGTTGCTAATAAACTAATTAAATATAAATACAATAAATTCAAATACTATTAATTAATTTGGCACATAACCAATGGTTGCCAAATAAAATAATGGATAAAAAATAAAAATAGCTGATGGAGGTAGACTATTTTTTTTTATGGGTAAACGATGGAGGTAGACTATTGATCATATTGAGTGGGCTTATAAGCAAGGATGAAATTTCGTTTCTTTTTTTTTATACCAAAATTATTTTCTACTAAAAAAAAAAAGGTAAAATTTTCATAATTTCTATTTAAATTTTTGATATTTCCATTCAAATTTTCATGGTAATTCCTTTACAAATTGGTTAAAATTTTCATAATTTATGAGCAAATTTCCGAAATATCCATGGAAATTTTGAACATATTCATTAATTTTTTTTATAAAATTTCAAATATATTATGGAGTTTTATAAAATATTAAAATATAATATTTTTTTTAATATTATATCAAATATATCAATGAATTAAACTAGTTCATTTAGATGTTTCAAGAGAGATCGCTGAAGAAGTATGTTCTAGTAGTGTTGATTATTTTTTAAAGCTTATGAGATAACCAACTAGAACTCTTTGTGCTTTAGCCCTCACTAGGCCAAAAACTCTAATAGGTGACGCAAAAATAGCATCGCTAGTTGTAAATGGCGACGTAAATTCTTGTGTAGCGGAAAGGGGTGTCGCAGAAATTGAAAAATATTCACGACGCTGAAGTTGCGTTGCCGTAAAATAAGGGTACTGGCGATGCGGAGCGTCGCTGATTCCCTCTTTACATTGGCGACGCAAGTGTCATAGTATCTTCATCAAATCGGCGACGCTTGCGTCGCCATTTCTCATAGAATTGGACACGAAATCGTCCCCGTTTCTCACTGTATGGGTGACGCATGCGTCGCCATTTCTCATTGTATGGGCGACGCATCCGTCGCCGTTTCTCACTGTATGGGCGACGACACATCCGTCGCCGTTTCTCACTGTATGGGCGACGCATGCGTCCCCGTTTCTCACTGTATGGGAGACGCATGCGTCGCTTTATGCATCTCACTATGTGTGACGCATGCGTCGCCTTTTCTCGCCTCCATTTGTGTCAAAATTTACCATGAATGGTGACTGCAATTGACCATTTTTCGAAAAAATTATTCGTCGCTGATGCAATTTTTTGGCGATGAAATTCGTCACTAATTATTTAGACCATTTTTTTTAAAACCGCAGAAAATCCCTATTTAAACGTCGCCGGATAATTAAAATTTATTTGTATTGACTAATTAAACAATTTTTTAAATCTCATTTGAATATTTTATAAAAGAAATTTAAATGTAAATATAAATAATTAAAATTAAACAAATTTAAATTTAATTATCTATTATAGGCAATAGAATGATGAAGGACTTAAATTTAGTAAAAATGAGAATCAATAGGCAAGTGATATAACAAATTATGTAAGAAAAATGAAATATTTTCAAACAATGCAAACAACGAAATTACATATGTACAAATAATGCGAAAAACAGAATTACAAGCAGTTAAATATTTCCATAAGTATAATAATTAAATGTGACATTGTTTTTGTCATGTACAAGTATGTATATATAAGCAGAACTACTCCATATAACTTACTACGATATGAGTGGGAGCACAGCAGCTGTCCATTCTGCTCTAAAATGGTCGATATATTGCTGGGTCCAAGCACTATCTTGAAACTGCACATACATTACCAAACAAGTAGTTAAAATAAGTATTAACTAATAATATAAGTGTAAAAATAGCATAATTTTTATTACCATGTCCGCTAAATTTTCTCGAGCAACATTATTTATTATGATGTCCCGCATGATCATCATCACATAATATCCGCATTCGGTATTTCCTGGTTGTTTTATCGTCTATACAAAAGTGATACAAAAAAACAAGTTAATCATTATATTAAATAGGTAAGTAATTTTTTGTTCGACAAACAATATTAATATGTATTTATAAATTAATAAATACTTCTGTGTAAAAATCTCAGCGAAATTTATGTATACAAATGTTATTGATGTACCTTTGTTTTAAGCTATCTAAGTTTTTCGTACCGAACTTTTTTTTGGCCGTCGGATGTACAGTTCCAAGACAAGTATGCCCTCTATGTATATTATGCATACATTATATAAATCACCAGAAATACATTTAGATATATAATTAAATTTTTTTCATAATCATCCACATATATATAGTTAATTATGCAGACTTACCTATCCAACAAACCCCTAAAGTAGGCCATTCTCTGACGGTTTTTCTTCAGAAGTGCATCATGAAACCATGCAACTGCTAAGTATGGGTCAACAACACCCAACATCCAATGGTCTCTACAAAAGGTATTAATTACAAATGTTTTAATAAAACTCAAATAATCCATTGTAATATTAGACAACTTATGGTACCTTGACCAGTACGGAAAAAACCATAGTTGACTCTTTTCTACATCTCTTCATCGCATCAAAATTTTAAGTTCTCGCTCATCGGGATTTCTCCTTTCTACATTGGCTATATCATCAGGGAGCATAAAACAATATTTTCCTAGTTGTTCACCCATCAGTCGGGAATCTAAATGCCTAAGCAGTGAATCATCATTTACATAATTAGTTGTATGTAACAAATATAGCAATAAAATATTTAGCAATTAATGCAATAAAGTTGGAATTACATACCTTATGTAGAACAAAATGCAAGACTGTTGCAACTCCAGCATGTAACAAAAATCTTGGATATCTTTCTTAAAAATGGATATCAACACTTCATGGCCCACAACTGTCGGTGGCAAAGAGGCCATCCACATGTGATAAATGTCAAAAAGGTCGAGCCGCCTTAACAACTCTATAAGTGCAGGGCTAAGGTTGTATGTCAAGCCCGCAGCGGCAACTTCATCAGCTGCAGCAACATCTGCCGGCTCGGCCTCTACTGGTTGGGACCTATGTGAGCCACTTGATCCTGCATCAACCACCTGTTTGCCGTTTGATGTTCTCCTTTTCCCATAATCCTAAAACCAAAATAACAAAAACATATTAGTATAAAAAAAAATATCAATTATAAAAATTTCTATATAAATAAATTTAATTTTAAAAATTATCGCATTTAGATTTTCATTTTATATAATATATGTAAAACAATGCCTCTCGGATATTTCAATTTTTTACTTATTTTACTTAAACATAGGTCAATTATAGGGATCCTTACCCTACCCTAAAAAAGTAATATTTTGTAAATATGAAATTGATATTCATCAAAATACTTGGGAATTGATTTTTCCAAGCCCAGTTTAGATTAATGTTAATATAATAGGTGTAACCGATATAAAGTACTAATTATTAATTTTAATAACAGCCGGACAAAACCTGTAAAGAATAAAATAGCAATGCAGTGCACGAGTTTTATATTTAAATCAAAGAACATGTAAATGATTATTGCAACAGTTTTGTTGTCATTGGTAAAATCCAGGAGGAAACAACAAAACAAAAAATAATCAGCACTACTGTGTTATCATATATATATAATAAATTATAAATATTTACATTAAAAATATATATATTATTATAACAAATAAAATAATAAATAAAAAAGAAAACACTAATAAGGAAAAATATACAATAGGCATAAACTTTTGTTTACCCAATTTTATTTATCACTTGATATATATATTTTATGGGCTTGGATATATAAATTTACTTATTCATTTAAAAACTTATGCGTGTGTGTATATATATATATATATATATATTTTTTTTTTAAAATGATTGATTTGTTTTTCAATTTATAATATATAATTGGAACTTGCAAGCTAGGAAGACACATTACAAATTATCTAACATGCATATATATGGAAACATAACAAGTCCGTTTTGAATATATATATATATATATAATATTATATACCTTATCGGATGGCAGAATAACAAGATGATGAGACCACGCCACGAATGATCCTTCTGCCTCTTTAACATATAGCATGCCAAAAGAGGGTACATGTAACAATTTAGTAAGATCAATCGCTTCATTCAGTCAGACTCTAACGTTGTCTGGTCCCAATTCTATACCATGATAAACTGATCTAACCGCTGTCAAAGTCCCGGTTGCCACAACATTATCTCGTGTCTCTTGTGCAAGCTCACATACAATATCCTGCATTTCTCGGACATGTTGGAAAACGTCAGCAGGTTATAACAATCAAAATTAAGAATATATGGTATTTTTTTTAATAATGGTACATGTAAGTATCTCATGCTGTACAGATGGAGGATTAGTAGCTGGAACAACCGATGCAGGAGGAACAAGCTGAGTGCCCAAATCAGTGACGTCATCGGAGCGAGCACTGCTCGAATGATTTGTTGCATGACATGATTCTTGTGTGGGTGACTGCGGTGGTATGTCAAGCCCGCATGCAGCAGCGAGATCAAATACGTCGTCCACTACCCCTTTCTTGCAGACAATGTTTAACAAACTATTCAAAACCTGCTCCAATTTCTCTATCCTCGCATTATGCCTTTGGATATTTGCATCTACATCGGGTTCCTTCTTGTTCTTTTGTGTGCTTCGCCACGGTGTTTTGAAAAAATTCTTGATCGTGTACCCTTGTCCCTTTCCTCGAAGCTGACCAGGATACTCCTCGGACCCAAGGACTTGTGTAAGCACATCATTTGGAGAAGAGGCATCAAGAATGCCTTGAATGACATGCTGCTGTAAAGCATGCAACAAACAACAAAAATGCATGAAAAAATATTACTATGATTAATTATGCATAATTAATATAAATTATATGACCACTAATTTTGGTAATTATATAACTCATAATGTTTTCAACAATTGACTCAACCTCCGGATTGTCTACCCATCCATCTTTCTTCGTTCTTGCGCGGATCCATAGTTCTTCGTGCTCGATCGGTTTGGTGGTGCCTCTCTCAGCTTGCTGCAAATTTAGACATGCATTAAACATATGGAAATAGTAAATATTCAATAATTAAATTAAACATAATCTTATAGTGTGTGCGTGTATACATCATTTATATATATTACGTACCAACTGCACCTCCAAACGCGGATATCCTCTATAGCCAAGTCGATGGGGATATTTGTTGCCTTACCGTATTTCGTTTCGATCCGCACTTAACTTCTGTAATTAATGTGGACATCATATATTTTAATATGAATTAATGTTCTATAAAGTGTTTGACATGTGCATACATAATTAAATTCTATACCAAATTGGATATTATTTTTACCTTGAAGTCTTCACCAAGCTTGTGGTTGATAAATAAATCCAAGTCTTCTTGTTTTATGAAAGAATACGTGTGAGTCGGTGGGTGCTTGAACAGCTCGGGGTCTTTCAAGTATGAGGTCAGATACGTGTCAAACAGTGTGTGCTTAAACCTCCTCCACTTACCAGCGCAACTTCTAAAAGTCTGGTCCTTATGAGAGTCATCCTTCTTCGAATAACCCTATAACAAGATCAATGTAGCATTTAGCAAAAAATTGACATAATGTAATTCGGGTTTAGGGTTATATATGCCATGGTATATTACCTTTAATGCTTCTCATAGGTTATTTTTCAATGCTGGAGACACATCATTCCAGCTTTTAATGCAAATCGGTATCGTGGAACGAGTGATTGAGCCCTCCAAGTTGACCATCCACACAGCTTCCTTGTTTAGGGGAGCTCCATGCACATTGAACTGTAGGTGCAACTGCTTTGCGTCGGCCTTCTTTCTAAACTCTTTTAACATTGTAGGTCTCCGAACTTTCCGCTTAGGAATTGGAACACTTGGACCGGCTTCATCCTCGGTGGATAATGGCTCATCGAGAGGAATATTAATATCATCCTCATTCAGATCCATTAATCTATAACACACAACGCAGTCAAAAAAATGTGGAACCATGCATAATATGTTAAACGGTCCTAATTTAAATGCGTCGCCTATTGCTTGTAGTCTTTCAAGTATGGTGTGTCGCCTTTTAATTTAAATGAGTTGCCTAATTACTATATAGTTTTTGGTGTCCTACGTCACATACTATTGGTTACATTTTAATTGAATGAATGCATGAATTGACAAAAAAAAAAGTGACGAATTGAAAAATTTAAATGCGTCGCCTATGCTTATGTTTTAATGGTCTACATATGTCACATATTTCTTACAATGCGTCTCTAATAATACATATAGTTCTAATATATATTATGGCAGGCATAATGTTCACATACAAAAATATAAATTGAAATAAAAGCGTTAAACCGTATATACTTTTATCCATATTTTCATGTTCACCTATATATCAACAAACCGTATACATTTGTTTTTGTGAAATATAACAACAAAACTCATGGGATTTATCATAGTATGACAACAAAACTCATAGGATTTATTTGATTTATTCCAATCAATTACATCATAAAATTACAAACACTCAAAACCATATACAACATCCATTTATATACATTGAATAAACATACAAAGAGTCATATTAAATACATGCACTATTTTCTAACATAATCGAATTTATCAATATTTTTAACAAAGATAGTAAAATAAATTTGGTCAAATAATACAGGAATTGCATACTTGGGTTTGAGCGGCAGCAGCGGCGGTACTGGACCTCGACAATCTAACGGGGAGATAGTTTGAGAGGAAGATAATCCGGCAGCGGCGGCGGCTTGTTTTTCTAAAGTATGAGGCTGGGTTTGAGTTCGGCGGTGAGAGAGGAAGATAGTGGGGGTCGGTCGGTTAGATGGGGGGGGGGAAGTGGGGAGAGAGGTAGCCATTAATTTGGTTGGTGGGAAGTTGTCCCGCCATAAATTTTGTCCAAAAATTTGGTACATGGTATATTATTAATATTTATATAGATATATAGCCTGAAGATATTTATTAAACATTAGAATTTGATATCAATTCATGCATACATACAGTTGTATTTCTTTTCATATACAGTTTAATTCTTAAAATTATATATTATAGTTGAAGAGATTAAATGACTTCAGTATTAAATTAAAAAAAATATGACTATAGGTGACGCTAGCGTCTCCAATAATACAGTATTGGCGATGCTAGCGTCTCTAATAATACAGTATTGGTGTCGCCAATACCCTTTTTTTTTAAAAAAAAACAAACATTGTTTTTAAGTACAAATTATGATTCAAAATGTAAAATCAATCATATATGATATCATATATACATAGATATATATATGTATAGTGCACACTAAACACTGTAATTATACAATAGTTGAGGCATGCATGCATGCATATAAATTGACTTATTAGCTCTAACAATTTGAATGCAATATATATACTTTGTATGCATAGTTAATAAAAATTATGTGAACAAATTGTATAATTGATATGTTATGCATACATACAGTTGTATTTCTTTTCATATACTGTTTAATTCTTAAAATTATATATTATAGTTGAAGAGATTAAATGACTTCAGTATTAAATTAAAAAAAATATGACTATAAGCGACGCTAGTGTCTCCAATAATACAGTATTGGCTATGCTAGCATCTCCAATAATACAGTATTATGGTTTTTAAGTACAAATTAATACTGAAGTACAAATTATGGTTCAAAATGTAAAATCATATCATATATACATAGATATATATGTATAGAGCATACTAAACACTGTAATTATACAATTGTTGAGGCATGCATGCATGCATATAAATTGGCATATTAGCTCTAACAATTTGCATGCAATATCTATACTTTGTATGCATAGTTAATAAAAATTATGTGAACAAATTGTATAATTGATATGTTATGCATACATACAGTTGTATTTCTTTTCATATAGAGTTTAATTCTTAAAATTATATATTATAGTTGAAGAGATTAAATGACTTCAGTATTAAATAAAAAAAAATATGACTATAGGCGACGCTAGCGTCTCCAATAATACAGTATTGGCGATGCTAGCGTCTCCAATAATACAGACCTTTTTTTTTTTTAAACATTGTTTGTATTTCTTTTCATATACAATTCAATTCTAAAAATTATATATTGTAGTTGAAGATATTAAAATATTTCAATATTAAATAATAAAAAAACCAATATTGGCGACGCTAGCGTCCCTAATAATACATTAAATGCGACGCTGCTGTCGCCAATACACCTAATTTTTTTAAAAAAAATAAGTACACATTATGAAACAAAATTTTTTTTAAATTAAGGCTCGTAAATATTTATTACATAATTAAATTACATATTCTTTTCATAGCCACATCCCTTCACAATGTTCACGAGTATAAACTTCGTCATAGTCTTCATCACTGTTAACATCAATGTCGTGCTCCACACATGGGAGATGATTGGCAAATGGGTTATGATCCATGGGAGTGTTTTCGTCGTCATCGTCTTGTTGAACATCATCAACAAATACATCACGCAGTGGTGGAGATAGCACTACTGATCAACGTGGATCAAGTTGATCCTCAATGTAAAAAACTTGCTGCGCTTGTGAGGCCATGATGAATGGATCTGATATGTGACCTAACTTATTAAAGTTGACACATGTAAAGCCTAAATCATCAGTTTTCACACCAGTACTACTGTCAACCCAATCACACATGAAAACAATCACGTGGAAACAAACGTAATTGACATCCCAAAATTTCTCTTACTTTACCGTAGTAAGTCATATTCTCTAAAATAGGATTATTGTCTTTTGCTGTTGCATAATGCATACCTTGGGCTACTATCTTCACTCCACTGTTTTGTGTGACACGTTTATTGTCCCTTTCCACAATGTTGAAACAAACCCTTTTAATGACATAACCTTCATGCTTCATTACCACCCATTGTGGACCCTGTGCAAGCCACCTCAATGTGTTATCCACATTACAAGTCGGTTTACATCGCTCGGCGTCAACCTATTAACATCACATATTGAAAGTAATTAGAATATTGAGGAGTAGTAAATAAATCATGCACCAAACAATTAAACGATATATTTTAAATTAGCTATGCCTTATCACGCAACCAATACATAAATGTGCAGTTGTGTTCATCTTGAATCCATTTTGCCATCTTTCCTCTGTTTCTTTTATCGGCTTTTAATGCTTCTAAATGAAAACTAACAACACAAAAAATATTAAACCGTACTATATTCATGCATATATGTACGTGCAATATGCAATAGATATTGACAATAAAAATCCGTACCTTCTATATGGCTCCACCTCTGAGGAATTTGAAAGAACGGTCATATGGACTTGCTCCTACAGCTTTTGATCAATTTGGTACATCTTTCTACCTTTAATAGGGGCACTGAAATCCTCACTGTCATTCAGCCTTTGATATCTACCAATAGGGTTTCCAATTGCGTCTAACCCTCATTGGTACTCACTACAAAACTCGATTGCTTCTTCAGCTACATAACTCTCAGGGATGCAACCTTTTGGTCGGTTTTTGTTGCGAACATAACTCTTCAATATCTTCATGTACCTCTCAAATGGGTACATCCATTTGAAATGCACTGGTCCACATAATCAAACTTCTCGTACAAGGTGCTCAGTTAAATGAACCATTACATCGAAAAAGGATGGTGGGAAGAACTTTTCCAGCATGCACAATGTCCTCACAAGATCACTATGTATGGCATCAAGGGATGCAGTCTCGATTGATTTTTACATATTGAATTAAAGAAAAAATAAAATCTAGCAATTGCAGCTCGCACGTTTGTAGGAAGCACCGGACGTATTGCAAAGGGCAATAGTTGCTGCATCAACGTGTGATTATCATGGGACTTCATCCTTACTAGCTTCAAGTCATCCATTCTCACAATATTATGAAAATTTAATGAATAACCATCTTGAACTTTTAGCTTTGTCAAACAGCGACAAAATATATGTTTCTCTTTTTTGTTTAATTTATAAATGCATGAGGCAAAAAAGTTCGTGTGCCATGTACCGACGAAGCCAATTCAAGCCGAAGGCCCATATCCACTAAATCTAGCCTCGCATTTATTTCATCTTTCGTCTTACCTGGAATATTAAGCAATGTACCTATTATACTTTCCCAAACATTTTTCTCAATATGCATCACATCCAAGTTGTGGCGAATATGGAGATATTTCAAGTATTGTAAGTCAAAAAATATTGACTTCTTTTTCCAACAGTGTTCAACGTGATCTCCACAAAAATTTTTACCTCTCCCTGTGTCGTCAAAAGTACAAGCATTAAGCTTTTCCAAAATTTCCTCACTAGTCAATGGTATCGGAGGCTCTCCGAATTGTTGAAACTCATTGAAAGTCTTTTTTTGCTTTCGGTATGGATGATTATGAGGTAGGAATCTTCTATGGCCAACAAAACTCATTTTCCGGCCATTTTGCAAGCGAATAGCAAAAGTGTTCTGACTGTAAATTGGACATGCATGATATCCCTTCGTTGCATGACCGGCTAAGTTGCCATAAGCGGGAAAATCATTTATCGTCCACAACAACACTGCCCGTAAAGTGAATTCCTCTCTACGATAAGCATCAAAAGCTTCAATGCCCTCGTCCCACAACAATTTCAATTCTTCGATTAAAGGCTCCAGGTATACATCGATACGGTTGCCAAGCTGTTTAGGTCCAAATATTAGAAGAGTCAACATCATGAGTTTTCGCTTCATGCACAACCAGGGTGGAAGATTATACACGACACTGATAACAGGCCAAACACTGTAGACACAACTCTGTAAACTGTGTGGGTTCATTCCATCGGCTGCAATATCGAGTCTAAGGTTTCTATCTTCTACGGCGAAGTCTAGCCAATTACAGTCTACCAATTTCCAAGCTGGAGAATCCGCTGGGTGCTGCATTTTGCCTCTTACAATCTTTCTCTCATTTGCATGCCACTGCAAATTCTTAGCGGAATGCAAATTATCAAAGGCATCACGAGTCATTTCGATGTTGTTGTACGCCACATCTTCTTCGCTATCGCTGTCCTCTTCATCGAACTCTAAATCTTGATTTACAAACTGTACTGAAGACGCCTCGCCACCAGATGACTGGTAGGAATATTCACCGTGCCAAACCCATTGCCTATAATTGCTATCAAATCCGTTCCAATATATGTGACCTTTTATGTCCTTCATAAAATGCAATGTCATATTGCCACATTTCATGCAAGGACACTGAACGGCATTACGATCACTTACATTTTTCGCCGCAAATTCTAAAAATTCGTCCACACCTTTGGCAAAACGTGTGGATCGTCTATCCGAATATATCCATGACTTATCCATTTGACAAAATATTATTTGAGTAACTAATGCAGTAATCTTCGTATTGCATCAACATATATATAAAAGAAACCAAACAACAAACTTTATAAATTACAAAAAAAAAACACAAGTATGCAGGAAGAATATTGCGTATTAAACGTATAAATACTGCGTAATATATTCGAGTTGAGAAAGAGTGTAAACTTACTTCCAATGTGCAATAACTTTGGTTGAGTTTGTGTTCAGCTTCGTATGATGATTGTGCACATGGAAAAAATGATAGATCGAGAAACTAAAACTTAATTAATAACGTAAAATATAAAAATATAATTTATTGCAACCATAAAGAGGTGGATGGACATTAAATGAAGCATATTCATTACAAGTTGGTAGACAAATCGTTGACCATGAAATTTGAATTTAAGGAGAACGGGCTATGCAAACGTCGCAAATAATTATTTTGCAAATTGGACAGGCAACTCAAACGTCGCAAATAATTATAAATTATTAAAGTTTAAATCTTTCAATAATGAACATAATTAATTGTTTTTATTGAATTAATTAAGCTTGTTTATTGAAATAATGTAATATCAATTGTTTAATGAATTGAACGCGGAAACATTTAAATTTATTTGGTCATTTATGTATTACTTTTTAAAAATAATATCGTAAGTATATTATTTATTATTGTCTTTTCTATATATTTTTTGTGGTATAATTAAGGCTCTTTATTTGATATAGATATATATAGCTAGCTAAAAGATATACATATATATATATATGGAATATACATATATATATATTATATATACGTACAAAACAATATCCGACGAAATATGTGAAATATTTTTATTAATATTACACACACATGCTTACATATATAAATTATCCATATATATATGTGCATCTCGAGCATATCATCATCAGGTTTACATTAAAATCTGCAGATATCAATCAACAAATGCAAGACCAAGGGAGCAGAAGAAGAAATCCGCCCCTTGTCCAAGTATTACTTGATTGCCATTCTTTGACAACGGACAAGGATTTCTTCTGTAATAACAATGAAACATTTGATCTTTAGAGATAGATGAACTACCTGAATAATATACGACAATTTGAAGTGGGTCGACCATCTAAAAGGGAGTAAAGATCATAAATATTTCATCATTTCCATATATTTTGAAATAATATCAGCTAAGATATCATGAAACCAAGAAGAATTTCAGTACATGCATAGTAGCTTTTTTTTTCCGATGGTCGAAGAATATTTTATTATTTCCTTTTATTTTGAAATAATTTCAGCTGAATAATTGGGCATAACAGCTTAAATTATTTCAAAATATAGGGCAAGAAAGATATATATATATGTAAAAGAGAGAAACAAATCATGATATGTGGATTTTTTGGATTGTTAACGTGAGGATGTGCCTATTTATAGATAGATAATGGTAGGTGCAAATTAAATGTTAGTAGGTTTGAATTAAATTATGTTTTCGGTTTTGAAGTTACTAACGCTTATTTTGAAGTTATTGGCGCCAGTTAGAAGGTATTGGTGTGTCAGAAGGTATCTATTGGTGATGCCAGCGTCGCCATTTTGAAGTTATTGGCGACGCTAGCGTCGCCTATTGAAGTTATTGGCGACGCTAGCGTAGCCTATTGAAGTTATTGGCGACGCTAGCATCGCCAATAAAGGATATTGTTGACATTTTTGTTTTCTGAATAATATTTATTTTACAATAATAGATGAGTTGATTACAAGTACTTCAATATGTTATAAATAAACTGATCGATCAATTAGCAAACATAAGTTTTTCAACCACAATATAATTTAACTATTTTATTAAAAATTGTAATTTAGTGTATTAATCTACGAGTCAGCATCTTGACTCCCTGACTCGTATGTTCCTTCTTCGTAGCTGCTCTCACCGACGAAGCTCCTCTTCAATCCTCGTTAGCCAAAGATTGTTGCTTTTGCAATCCAGCTTTGACCGCCACCTAAAGAAACGAAAATGAAACCTTCGATATGTATGAACGTGAAATACCTGAGGTGTATGGATCGACGATTTGTAGTGGGTCGAACATATAAAAGAGAGCAATGATCAAGAATATTTTAACATTTCCTTATATTTTGAAATAATTTCAGCTAAATTGAAGACCAAAAAAAGAATCATCTATTTATGCATATGTATTGCTTTTTTTCCTTTTCTGATGAATGTTTCTTTTACAATAATAGATGATTCTCTTTCAAAATAGAGGTACGTATTTATAGATAGAGAATGGTCGGTGTGAATTGATTATTTTGGTATTATGAAATAATTGTGGTAGGTGTGAATTAATTTGTAGTGTCATATGAATTAAATACCGATGCATTAGTCCAAATATTTTTAATACCAGTCTTTTATAAGAGAAGTTGCTGGAATCGCGAGGAGAAACAGCGACACTAGTGTTTCCGTTTGAAAAGAAACGGCGACACTAGTGTCATTGTATGAAGAGAAACGGTGGCACTAGCGTTTCCTTTTGAAGAGAAACAGCGACACTACTCTTGCCGATTCCCCTTGTTGCTCATCCCGCCATTTCAAGTACATGTGTCGCAGAATGTATTTGGCACGTAACTATTTCGCGACACTTGCTCCAATGGGTGTCACCGAATGTGATTGCCGCGTATATTTTCCTCGACGCTTTACGAATGCCCGTTGTAAATGTATTTGGCGTGCAAATTTTCGGTGACACTTGCGGAATGCCTGTCGCGAAATGTATTTGGCGCGCTTATTTTTCGTGACACTTGCCGAATTCGTGTCGCCGAATATGCTTGGCGCCAGATTTTTCGCAACGTTTGTCGATCGCGCGTTGCGATAGATGATTTCACGCACATTTTAGCAACGTGTCTGCGTCGCTGTTTTGTTCAAATAAAGGTGACGCACTATGTTTGTGTCGCCATTAGTTTATCACCACGCAATGTTTTTGGTTCGTCGCGCATTTGGTGTCGCCGATTAAGGTTTTTGGCGTAGTGCCTTTCCAGCGGTATATGTTCAGAATTTCAAACTATTGATAGTAACTCTCTCAAGCGGTGATATCAATGAATATTCTTGTAAAATTATAAATAGTTACAAAAAAGTCACCAATTCAACAAATATTGAGTCTATTTAGTAGTAAGAGTGTTACAGTAATGTAATGCAAAATAAATATTATGAAAGTAAAAATTGTAGGCCTAGAATTGGTGTTGTAGAAAAAGCTATACATATAGAAAAGAATATACAATAGAAATGTCATAGCAAAAAAATGAACTTTTTAAGATGAATATAACCCTTATTCAATTTATGCTTATAGAATGACATCAAGTAAGAATTTATGTATATATTCTCAAGCTCAACCATCAACAAACAACAATTATGCATAGAGCCAACTAATATCATAACCATATCATTACTATCAACAAAGACAATTAGATGTAATGTTATATCCATATGGTTGTCATATTAACAAATACATGCAAAACTAATCAAGAAAATACATTTTTTATCAGTATTTTTCTCAATGCATTGTTAAAAATGAGGATAAAAAAGTGAGCGAAAAATTTCAAGAACCAAGAAATTCTATGTAGTATCGAATAATATTTAAGTAATTATGTATTTGTAATATTATTCTAATTAATGAATAATTTATTACTTAATATATTATTTTTTTATTACTGTCAGCGAGTGTTATATGTCTTTTGATATGAAAAATATGATTTTCACTCAATATTTTTTCAATTTTTATAGTTAAATTGATAAAGTATCTAATAAATAAGCATATCTTGAAGTTTTATTAAAAAAAATCATATTTTTCTAAAAATTTCTATCATTTTTTTTTTATTTTTATCGATATCTATATTCTGTCGATATTTCTGTATTTTTTACTTTCAATATTTCCGTCGATACCGATATTTTTATCATTGTTTATAAGTATAAAGATGCATGCAATAATTCTTAGAAGTTCAAGATAGAACAAAAATTGCATCCAGTGAGGGAATGGAATTTTGACTCGATTTGCTTGATGTCATGAATATTTTTCGCTAGAAATCAAAAGAAAATGAATCTTTCAATATATGGATTTTTTTTTT